>CAHIKZ030005320.1:1577500-1755000 GCA_903632075.3 Acanthosepion pharaonis
CAGAGTATGGGAAAGCCTGTCTGTCAGTTACATGACCAATGGTGGATGCCCCATTGATGTAATTGCCTTGATCAGAAATACAGGCATATTCACAGCTTTTAGAACAGCAGTTCTTTAGAGGTGAGTATGCTGGTTTGTAAAACAGTAGATCAAGCACAGCAAAAGATTTAACAGTAATGCAAACTTTATTGAAAATATGAAGAGAAGACAAAACCTACAGAGCAGACATGAAAAAATAATGGTAGATAAAATTATTTTAAAAATCTTTCTATATGAAAAAGTATTTATATGCAAATATACAAGGGAACTACAGGTTCTCATCTCATGATTTACCTCCTGTCTCTCTACTTTAGAAATCAGTGAAAATTAGCCATTCAAATAAGTGTAAAACATTCTAAAAATCTAAGATAAATACATCCACAAATTATATATTTCTATACACAAATAAATTTTGTCAATATAAACGAAGCCTCATTTTTTTTCATAAGAACATAACCTACAAAACAGACAAAATATAATTTATCTACAACTATCACAAATATTTCATCTCAAAATTTTCAAAAACTAAAAACTTTTAAGATCAGATTATTAATACAAAAATCTATTTAGTATTTGTATGGTTCATAATTTTGTAATTACAATTTTCATAAAGTAAACTATTGCATTTGAATTACGTTATTTTGTTTCTTAGAAAAAATTAAGGAAAATAAAAAGAATGAAACTAGTCATCATATGCCTGAAAATGTTTGGTTTACAGGGAAATAAATGGTTTTTAACTTGAATCTTTTCATTTGGGTAGAAAATGTTCTTTTTATTTATTAATTAAAAAAAAAAAATCAGAAATTTAACTAAAAATGATTTCATGTTTCAGGAATTGTCTCAGGAAACTTCCTTTCCAACTGCATTTCAATGCATCGAAGTTCTTCATTTACAACTTTGATTTCATCCCATGTGTAAGTAAAAGTCAAATCAATGACAATTTTTTCTGTACTTAAAATTGTTACAATCCTGTTTAATATTTTAATTGCCTGATTTATACACAAATTAAATGCTGATGACTTATTACATATCATGTAACATGAAAACATGCTTTAATACAAAGTGTGATAAAATTTGACAGGCTGGATATGATTATCACTATTATCAGTGAAGTGAGCTTTCCAGATCAAGGCAGTCTGAAAGAGCACAAAGCAGCAGGCTACACTGAAGCCATAGACAGAGATGGAGGAAAAACATACTCACTGACTACATATCATTAGTATACGTCTTCCATTAATTCTACTGAAACCTGCACCACCTCCTAACAAAGTCTCAAAGACTGATAACATTTCTTGTCCTAAGCAATACTAAGTCAGACCAGTAATATAGCATGGAGAAAAGCACTCTCAGGAAGCAAGGGATGGGAAAGTCAAATGAACAGCAACTCTTCAAGTTCTATGCAGAGCAAGAACTGCATATTAACAACTCAATATTTCAGTAGAAAGACTAGCCAAAGACTATATGGATGCATCTTCACTCTAAACATTGGCACTTCATAGTTTATATTCTTGTTAGGTACACCAACAAAAATCTTAAATGTGTTCTTATGATTCACAACAAACATAAGAGTATAAATTTGTCTTGCCAAAAAGAACAAAAAAAAAAAAAAAAAAAAAAACATTTAATTAAAGTTGAATTAAACAGCTACAAAGTCAAATTTTTCTGGTTGACAGAAAACTTGATATTACAAATAAATATATTAAAAATAAAAATATTTGTAACATCAAGACAATTTAATGGGAAATAGTTACTTTAATCTTTACTCAATGCAATTAACTAAATTCCATGTGTGATATATATGTCTACCTACAATACAGTTTTACCTTGTAATATATTGGTTAATTCTTCTACAAATTCTGTATAAAATTCTTTTGAAAGAAATGATGACAACTGAAAAACAGAAATGGTTATAACTTTTAGCATCCATAGTTAATAATAATATTGAACCAACAGCCATATATTTTAAAAAATTATTTTTAAAACAGTTGGAGACAATGTTTACCCAATATCTTTGTATATTTATTTATTAAAGGACATCAAAATCCCAGAGTGGTACATCTTTGGAAAGAAAAAAAAAGAATTTATAATTTAAAATTATTAAATTAATATTATAGAATAATTACAAAAAAAATCTCTATTAAAGGAATTTTTTATTTTAAACAATAGCCCTAGATTACAAATTAAAAAAAAATTTAAAAGGGGCCATATTTTATATTTTTTTAATTCCAAACTAAGTACTGACTTTTCTTCTGGATTTAGATTGCTCATTTTTTTTTTTTTTCAACATTTATTTTTCAGAGATTTATCATTAAAATGTGTAAACCTCAATACACAATTGAAAAGTCATCCAATTAAAAATAAGGGAGTGTAATCACATCAAAAAAAAAAAAAAAAAAAGTAAAAAAGAGTGCTTTAGAAAAAAATTATTTGACATAAATGCAAAAAGTTTTAGTAAAATCTGATAATCAAAATGTTTTATAACCCATGATGTTTAATTAGGTAATTCAATGAGATCGCTAAAAAAAGAGCATAGCATGATGAAAAAGACGCCAAACTTGATGAAAGCAAAATTTTATCATCTAAATGTTTGTTATTATTAAGAGGAAAGACCAAAGTTTTTTTTTAATTATTTCTTAAAATTTTTCCTTCTTTTTAGAACATTCTAAATTTTGAAAAAAAAAAAAAAAAAAAAAAAAAAAAAAACTTATTTTATTTGTTCCAGTGGTACAGAGAGAAACTAACATATACAATTTTTAACAGTTTTTTTTGTATGACACATTAATTTGGAAAATCTTGCAAAAATAAAAATAATTGTCAGATGTTAATGAAACTTTCAGAAACTATTCACAATAGATGGAAATTATTATAAATGTTTTTTTTATTAGTCATGGCAGAAATATTTTTTTTTTATATTTATTACCCCCACCCATAACTAATTTTATGAAAACACTAGAAATTCGATCAAATACAGTTTAGTGATTACAATAGTTAAAAGCAGAAGGAATGCAAATCATGTTTTTTGTTTTGTTTTTTTTAATTGGATCCGCCCTACCTGAAAATCAGCTCTGAATTGTAGCATAAAACTCAATAAAACAAAGATATTATTTAAAAACAAATGAATATTGAAAGCAAAAATTTTTTTTTAATTTTTAAACAAATTTGTTATTTCTTTAATTATAATAGACTTTTACATTTGTTAAAAATATTATAAAAAGACACATCCACTTTCATAAGTGTCCTTTGAGATGGAAAAAAAAAGTTGACATGATTGTTCAAATCAAAAAAAAAACAAAAACAAACAAAAAAAAAAAAACAAATTTTAACAAAAAACGTGCTAGGAACGATTAAAAATGTAAAAAATACCCAAAAAAATATTTTGATCTTAACTCTTAATTGTTATTAAGAGGAAAGATTAAAATTAACATTTAGAGGATAAAATTTTGTTTTCATCAAGTTTGCATCTTTTTTCATCAATGTTCTTTTTTAGAAATCTCATGAAAAAAAATTGAAAAACACAAAGTAAAATTTTAAATGTTCCAAAAAAAATTTATTTCAAATTACAGATTAACTATTAATTATATGGTTTTACAAAAAAACCAGGAGTGAATAAATGTTTGAAATCTATTTCTAACAGTAGAGATGGGTGGTTTAACTGAAAAAAAACTGAAAAGAAACCATATTGAAATTTTTATGAAATGAAAAATCACTACTGAGTGACCAAAAAAGAAATACAGAGGTTAATAAAATTAAATTTTATTAACATGAAAAAAAAATTGTGACTATTTTAGGAAATAAATTTGAAATCAAAAAAAAAAAAGAAATGAAAAAAGAAAAAAAGAAATACGACATGATGTCTGAAATGTATTTGTTTCGGGTTTAAAAAAAAAAAAAACAAACTTTGTGGTAAAATAGCAAGTAAAAATAAAAAATAGTTGCCAGTTTCATGTTAAATTTTATGAAGTCAGATTTTTTGTAACGAAAGTACGCCAATCACAAAGTAAAGTTATTGTAAACAAGAAAAATGAACAAAATTTTTTTTATAAATAAATTTGTTTTTTATCTAGGGAATGCACCTAAGAATAATTAAAAAAGTTCTTAATTTCACTTTTAAAATGTGTATATTACCAGATATGCGAGTCTCTAGTGTAAAAATGTTTGTTTTCTGCAAATAAAATGTTTCCATCTAGTGAATACACTCAAAATTAGATATCAAAAAAAAAAGTTTTAATCTCAGTTTTAAAATTGTATATTTTCAAAACTGCAAGTCATTTTTTTTAAACCTAAAGTAAAAATTATTCTTTTTTAGTCACTAGTCAGTAACAGTAGTTTCAATAATTTGAAAGTTCTTTTAGCACATATTTATTAATATTTATTACTATCATTTTCTCATTTTTTTTTTTTTTTTTTTTTTTTACTTACTTTACAATTTTTGAAGGAATTTGCTTCCTTGGGTCAGAAGAAATGAACATCATCCCGGTTGTAGTTTAAGGTGTCTTCTAATTGAGTGTACAATTTCAAGAATATTGATAAAGATGGGTCACTTTGATTTTGTGAAACAAAGTAACTTGTAAAATTAGTCTCAAAAAAAAAAAAAAAAAAAAAAAAAAAATTCACATTTTCCGCTGGTTAAAGCAAAAGCTTTATAGTAAAAAAATAATTCAATGAAAAAGCACATACAAATTACATATTTAGAAAAATTATTTTATTTTCTTTCCAGCCACATGAATATTAAGATTGGACCATAAATACACGAGATATGGCAAATTGAATGAACTAAGTTGCAAATTTATTAATCTCAAACAAAATCAGATATCGACTGGAAATGCTATCATTTACATAAGAAAATGAATGGCTTCCTTAGAAAGCAAAAATACTAAATTAAATAACAAAAAACTGAATCAAAAACAATGGTATCAAGGAAACAAAAAAAAAAAAAAAACAATACTGAAACATAACTTGCCAAACTGACCAACACAGGAATCCAGTCACAAGTTTCATACAACATGCTTGCTTTCTTTATTTTGGTATTAAACTTGGTAATCAGGATAAAGCTTAGGCACTACACATGGTATGTAAGACATGTATACCAAGTATCTGTGTCAGTGGACCAAGGGCAAGAAGAGTTGTCTGAAGTTTGGAATTCCCATAGTTTGAAGGGAGCCAATAAACTGACTGCTACTTCTGTGCTGTTGATGTGACTGGAATCAACAGAAAGAACTGGATCAGTCTCAAGTATCCTGATCTTCAATTAACAAGTCATCCTGTAGCTCATTGTGATAAAATTCCAATACCTGTCTTTGGAAAACTTTGTGACAATAGTGAGGAAGCATGAGTGGTTTATTTGTGTTGGCCTAAAGAATGTGAACTTTTTTGCTGTGAGAACAGTGTGGGTTCACCAAGTGTCCATGCTTTCTGTGCATGTGGGATAGTAAAGACATGAAAAAGGACTGGCTTGTTGTTCAGGTTGAACTGAGGCATAGCAATGAATGTTATCAATAAGCCTCTAGTGGACAGAGACAGGACACTTTTCACCACCACTGCACATCAAGATCAGCTTGATCAAGCAGTTCACCAAAGCTCTGGACAAGGATGGTGCTTCATTTACTTGTGCCAGACTTTTCCAGTATTGACGATGGAGAAGTTGAAAACTCGCATCCTTGATGGTCCTCAAATCCATCAGCTCATCAGGGATCCAGAGTTTAAAAAGTCAGTGTACAAAGTGGAACTGGAAGCATTTGTTCTAGCTGTGAAGAACTTTCTTGGTAACAAGGCCAGGAACTACACAGAACTTGTCATCAGTATGCTGACTGCATTCAGAAACCTCGGCTGTAACATGAGCATCAAAATGCATTATTTATTCTCACATAGGGACTGGTTTCCTGAGAATCTGGGATCAATGAGCAGCAAACAAGGGGAGAGATTTTATCAGGGTATGAAAGAGATGGAGACCAGGTATCAGGGACACAGTCATGATGGCTGATTACTGCTAGACTTCACAGACAGACATCCCTGCCACTGATCATTCTAAGGGTTCAAATAAATGGAATTTCAAGCCCTGAAATTTGAACAATGATGATATAACATGCAATTTACATGTACTTACATTTATCAATGTATACTATTCAATTTATTATGATCAATGTTTGCAAAATTTAATTAATAAATTGTGTTACAAAACGATTTTTTCTCTTAAGAATTTATTTCATGTGAGAAATATTAACAAAATTCAATTGATAATGTCACAAAAATGTAATTGATTTAGTCAGAAGATCGGATTTTTAAAAATTCAACTTAGCAGAACATGACCTGATTAATATAAATGGACATCATTTTTTGAATTCAACAGTGAAAAATTTGGAAAAATCTAACTACTTAAAAAAATGTTTTTTTTTGTTGTCCAGTGAATCATTAATTTTTACATTTTAATGCCTATTTCTTTTTCAAATTTCTTTATATCAGAGTGATTAAATTTTGTATTGATGTCATCCTTTTAAAATGAGTTTAAAGCAGACCTATATCAAACACTGTATGAATTCAAAAAGAGCTCTTTAGTAATGGGAATGGTAAGAAATATTTGTTTTGTCTAGGAAAATAAATCTTTAAATGTCCTGCCATTCCAACAATGATTTGACCAATTTCGATTGGGGAATTTTTTTCTCAAAGATACTCTACAATCTGAATGAACAAGTTCTGTCAATACTGAGCTTCTGCAAACTGTAGTTTAGTAAACTGCATGAGAATAATCAATACAAATCATACTTCAATCATAAAATACCTTCATGAACTTGGTAAAGTGTCTAAACTTGGTCAATGGATCTCTCATTTGACTGCTTGTCAGATTAATCAAAGAGGTGCCTTCATTATAGAGTAAGATTTCTACCAAACCTATCCTGGGTAGAATTATGAACAGTGTTGAAAAGTGGATTCTCTATAATCATATCAAATGAAAATGCCAATGGTTAGCACCCATTGAAAAATGAAAATTCATTCCTAAACCAGGACAACATTCACAAATATAGGATATTTTCTACTGTCAGGAAAGCTGCTTCAATATGTCATGCTAGACAATTTTTCTAGGTAGAATCTATCCCACACTTTTATAGGTCTACCATTTGTCCATGAATTGAACATTGTTTCCACATCTAGTCTGGTTCTTCTGCTATATATTTACAGATGCTCGACAAAATCAAAAAAAGAAACTGCAATGTTAACCTTAATCCACCACCACAACAAAGCTTCCCTATGCCTTTTCTACAAATATCGTCATGGTAATTGTTCTGATGAACTTTCCTCTTTGGTATCTTCACTTTACAAATTTAAGCACAGTATGAGATTGGCAGCTAGGCCTCATCATTTAATAGTTGAAATGGTGGCTAGATGTAACCGTAAGTTCTATGCACTTCTCATTTGTGGAAATCTCTACCAGATTCTTGCTTTTCAGTCAACTTTGATCTTCTAAAATTTTTAATGCAATGTCAATCCTCATCTGTCTTCTTGAATCCTGTTCTTTTATCTTCTCTCCTAAATGTTTATCAGATTTTCAGTTTTTCAGATTCTTTCATGCTCATTAACCCCTTGCATCATATTAATGGCTTTGCTTTTGGTGAAAGGACTTAAACAAATTACGTATTTGATTTAGAAGATAAAAGAGGTTTTTTTTTTTTTGTTTAAATTAGAATTAGTTAAAAAAGCAACAGGACAGTTGTGTGTGTGTGTGTGTGTGTGTGCATATTATTGACTTGTTAATATTTTTTGGCTTCATTGTTTTTTTGATTTAAAGCAAAAAAACAAGTAACCAAAGTATTACTTATAAGCAAAGTGCATTATAATAGAGGCAACAAGGCATTTGAAACTCAGGCAATTTATAAATGTTGTGACAAAGATTTGGAACTTATAATAGTAACAAAGATTTAGGAACTCATATGAGTTGCAACTAGAGTTACAAGGATTTTGGAAACATACTAAGTGAACAAGTACAGAAAAAACAAATATACTTGTTGCTTTTGGAGCAAGGTTATGAGTGACAAGAATTTTAACTATGTTGGTTTGAAAAAAAAATATTCTTGTTGTGCAGATGAAAAAATTTATTTTTTCTCTTGGATGTAGGAAAAAATTCTTGAAATCATGGAACAAATTTTGACTTTGATAGTTGAAATTCAACAACAGAAACCGCAACAACAAAATCAACAGTTACTAGAACTACTAAAACAGCAACAGAAGTTGTTGGGATATAATTCTGAAGAAATCAAAAAAATATTCAACATTTCTTACACCAAACACTGTCCAAAACACCATATTAGAATTTGTATACAATCCAGATGAGGGACTGACTTTTTCTGGATATTTTCGTAGATATGAAAAAATATTGTCAGGAATGGAGAGGCTGGAAAAATGATAGAAAAACTAATATTGTTGTTGAAGAAAACAGCTCTGACAGAATATGAAATATACTGCAACTACATATTACTGAAAAAAAAAAACAAAACAAAACAAAACTAAACACACAGGTGAAATCAGGTTTGAAGACACAATAGACATTCTGACAAATTTTTATTGACAAGAGCACTCTCTGTTTAATGCTCATTAGAGGTGCATGAATCTAACCAAAAAAAAAAAAAAGAACAAAGATTTTGTTATGCATGCTGGTATCATCAACAAAGAATGTGAAAAGTTTAGAATAAAGGAAATGACTCCAGATATGTTCAAAGGGTTAATTTTCATTCAAGGTTTAAAAGCTAAAAAAGATGCCGAAATATGAGTAAAAATCTTGACAAAAATTTAACAAAACAGTAATATTACACTGCAAATAAATAGTGAATGATTGCCAGACAATTCTAATCTGAAACATGATGCTGAAGAAATTCAGAAAAAAAAAAAATGCGAATTGATACAAGCAAAGGAGAAATGTACAAAAAGGAGAATAAATCCTTGTTTTAGATGTGGTAAATTACATCTTGAAAATGACTTAAAAAAAAAAAAAAAATGAATTAAAAAAATGTTTTCCAGATGTTCTGTCAAATGAGCTAGGTTGATGTTCAAAATCCAAGGTGGATTTTCAAATAAAAAGGTTTGACACCACTATTTAAGCCAAAATGGAGTATACCATTTGCAACATTGGAACAAGTCAACAAAGAGTTGAACAGACTCGAAAGAATTGGTATAATAGAAAAAATTAACCATTCAAAATTAACTGCACTAGTGGTGTATGTAAAGAAAAAAAAAAAATTTGTGTTTGCACAGATGTCTCAACAGGATTGAACAGTTGTTTAGAAACACAAACTAAGTCTAGAGAAAATATTTTAGAAATTAAATGGGGGAAGAACATATTCAAAGTCAGATCTCCCTGAAATATATTTACAAATTCAGGTTGAAAATGAATGTTCAGAATTAATGACCATAAATATGCACAGAGGATTATATAAGTTTAACTGGCTTCCTTTTGGTATAAAGGTGGCACCAATTATTTTTCAAAAGGCTATGGATACCATGCTTGCAGATTGTGATTTTGCAGTGGCAAATCTGGACAACATTTTAATCAAAAGTGTATCTAAAGAACAACATGTTGCGCATGTGAAAACAATTTTGGAAAAACTAGGAGTACAGATTCAAGTTCAGTGAAGAAAATGCAAATTGTTTTACTGAAAATTAAATACCTTGGTCAAATTATTGATAAAAATGGTTGTCAACCAGATCAATTGAGGGCAACTGCAATTACAAATATGCCTCCAACAACAAAAGTGACTACATTACAAGCTTTTCTAGGACTGCCTAATTACTATCAAATATATGTATATAATATGCATAATTTGCAAGCTCCACTGAATGATCTACTTAAAAAAGGAGTAAAGTGGAACTGGAATGATAACCGTCACAATACGTTTGACAAAATAAAAAAAAAGACTTACATCAGATTTATCATTACTATGATCCAAAAGCAGAAATTGCTGTGGTGTCAGATGCTACTGAGTATGGTATTGGAGTCATGATTTTACACAAATACGATGACAGTAAAATGAAAGCCTTCGCTCATGCTTCATGCTCACTTCTACTAGCAGAGAAAAATTATAGCCAGATAGAAAAAGAGGCTCTAGTAATTATATTTACTGTGAAGAAATTTCATAAATTTATTCATGGAAGAAATTTTAGGTTGCAGACCACAGGTCGCTTAACAATATATGCATCAAAGAAAGGAATACCTATGTATACAGCTAATAGTTTACATCTCTGGGGACTATCTTATTAAACTATGATTTTACCATGGAATACCAACCAACTAAAAAATTAGGATATGCAGATAGATTATCAGGATTAATACCTAAAAAGGCAGAACCATTTGAAGTGGGGGGGTCATTGCAGTACTAAAAAGCAAAATGGAAATAAAACACATTTTGTGCAACGTAGTATGAGAGTTTCCAGTTAGCCTGGAAGAAATAAAAGGAAAAGCAGAAAATGGCGTCTTTATTGTGAAAATAAAAAAAGCAATTGACAGAAAGTAACAAAGAACGAAATCCAGACTTAAATACTTACTTGCTTTGCAACAGTGTGATAATGTTCAAGCAAAGGGTTGTAATACCTAGTATGTTACAGAAATGAATATTGAAGGATTTTCATAGTGGACATCCTGGTATTTCAAGAATTAAATTTGATAAGAAGTTTCGTATATTGGACCTGAATAGACCAAGATACTGAAAAAAATAGTGAAAACTTGCAGAGTTTGTACACTGGCAGCAAAACTACCTATCACAAAGATAGAAATTTGGCCAGACACACCACTATGAAGACTGCATATAGATTTTGCAGGTCCTATGAATGAATCTCATTATCTTGTAATAATTGATGAGAGTGCAAAAATCTGACATCTTCAGTGACAGTGAATTTCTTGCATGAACTGTTTGCAAGATATGACATAGATACCATAGTCTCTGATAACGGAATGCAATTCGTGGATAATGAATTTGAGGACTTTTGTAAGATGTTCTCCATTGAGCATATTACAACACTGCTGTATCATCCAAGGTTGAATGGAACAGTTTTTGGGAACATTCAAAAGAGCATTGAAGAATGCAAGTCTTGAGAAAGTAAATGAGGAAGCATTTTAAATTTTTCTGAGAGTTTACCCCAATACACCATCAGGCATGTCATGGACAGAATTAATGTTTGCTAGAAAAGTAAAATCAATGTTAGACAAGTCATTACCAAGTCAAAATACACAAACAGATAACAAAAACAACACTAAAAGTTTCAAGGTCAGCAATAAAGTGTTCTATAGAACATATATGGCTGGGAAATGTGGGAAGACAGCATAATATCAACAAAAATTGGGAAGTTGATTTACATAGTAAAAGGGAAAAGATTTAAACTTGAAAGGCACCATAATCAGCTGAAAAAAGGTTATATAGGGAATTTGAAAAGGTATTTATATTTATTCATTTTTGTATTTTTGAGGTCCCAACAGGATAAATTAAATCTTTTCAAACTTAAAAATCTGTTTTTGTTTTTTTTAGCATTTCACCCCAAGCAAGGCGGGAATGCCACTAGAATGCAAGGGATTACAGAGAGTGAGAGCAAGAGTAAAGAGGCGTGATGGAGGAAAAGATGAAGAGAAGGACGGGGAATTAGATCAAGGCATCTGGAGACTTCAACTGACATTGCATTTGAATAATTGAAGATTATAGCTATCAGGGTAGCAAGTAAGAGGAAGGGAGTTCCACAGATGAGAAGTGTGACACATGAAGCTATTGGAATACAAGAGACAGCTACATTTAACAGTTTCAACAGTGAAAGGGTGGGGCTGAGATGACAACCTAGTAGCATGCTTAAATTCATGCAGTTTGGGAACCAGTGAAAACAGCTCATCGGAGCAGTTACCATGAAAGTATTTGTAGAAAAGACAGTAGGAAACAACAGCATGTCTGTGACTGTAGACGAGATGCTAGACCAGGACCAATCACATTACATATCAGTCTCTGGATTTTGTTGAGGACCTTGAGATGAACAGCGGGGGGCTCCAGACCATATATGGCAGCAGTATTCCATGCAAGGGTGAATGGTTAATTTATAGATTTGAAGGATAGACTCAGGCGAGAAAAACTTTCTGGTGTGACACACAGAGCCAACTTTTTTTGTGATAAATGAAGCTATTGATTCAATGTATTTGTTCTATCTCAGGTTAGTGAACAGTGTGAGACCAAACAGGCACAGAGAGGTACTCTTGTGGAGTTGAGCATCAGACATTCTAATGGAAGGCAGGGTGGATTCTCTGTGGTGGGTAAAAGAGAGCAGTTTTTTTTTTTTGAGGTATTAAAGTTTACCAGCCATTTCTTGCCCCAGTCAACCACAGATTAGAGGTCCTTTTTGAGACCAATGGCCAGGTTAGTTTTGTCAGCAATACCAGATTTGTTTTCATAAACTCACTCTACTTAAAATTGACGTTTCAATCACTACAGCAAATATTTTAAAGTAATAAAAACTGACACCTCACCTTTTCTATTTTAAATAAATTATTATTATTGCAAATGCCATTAGATACTTGTCAATGTTATGCATTATTTTTTTTTTTAGACTGAACTAATCTTAATCAGAATCTGTGTGTAACTTATACATAACTCAAGGTTAAGGAAATTGAGTATATTCTGATATTTGGAAAAAAATTATCAATTAAAAAAGTTCAACTGGCATATTTAGGAGAACTTGGAGAGGGGAATTAACAGAAGATAACTGATAACGGACATCCATTAGACATGACATGTGGAACTAGAAAGCAAGCGAAATTCAGTTCAACATTCCAACCACCTGAAGAAGGCCGGAGCGTACAACAGCCGAAATGTTGTGATAAATATGGCAACAAAGATGAGGATGATAGCTCAAACAATGTAAATAGTGTATATAATATCTCATCTCAGAAATATAGACAGATTCTAAAAGAACATTGATTTGTATATAGTATATAATATCATATTAATTAACCCATAGCTGGGGGGAGGAGGTGGATTCATACATTTCCCAAAGTTATTTGCACGTAAGTGAATATAACAAACCCAACAGGGAATTGAAACTTGGCTCTCCATTTAACAATTCTGAGCAGTTATCCATAAATATTGATTACCAACAAACATAAGTTTAGATTTACTTTTATCAAACCTTTAAACAGAATTAAAGCAATTTCTATCTATATGGTCTCAATGGTAAGTACAGATGAAAGTCATTGACAAGAGAGAGAATAAAAAATGTAATATAATTATTATTTCAAATTGTTAACTTATTACAGCTAAACAGGTTAAGTTTAAACAAAGCAAAGTTGAGCAAAGTTTATGTCACTGACTGCATAAAGTAACCTAATTGAATCATTGTTTCAATTTGTATTATATCTCATTAGACAATTAGAACTTTAATTAATATCTAATTCATAATTAGCCTTGTTTCAAAACTTACAATTATTGCTTCTCATTTTCTTTTTGAAAAAAATTCTATGCTTTTTTCTTTTTTTAAATGAAGTTTTTTTAATTCCTTTCTGTTTAATCTCTTACAATATTCTTGTAATACTCAAATTTTCTTTACAAAAATAATAGGTTGAAAGGGTAAAATAAGTGTAAGAATCTTGCAAAACTTATTTTCAGTGCATTTATCAAGTCAATTAAAATAGGGGATTTTTTTTTTCACAGAACATATATAAAGGAAAAAAACCTACTACCACAGCCAGTATAAAATTCTGTTGTCAATAAGAGACATGCAAGAAAAAAACAATTGATTATTTCTGTTCATTTCATATTTATTTAGGTCACTGTAAGATGAATTGCTTATACTGGAGATTTATTTTTATTTGTTAGTCGTAAAAAAAAAAAAAAAAAAAAATGAAAAGAAACGTTTTTGTAATAGGAGTTTAAATATATTAAATTAAGTAAAAGGAGTGAAATTTAATACACTGCCAGAAAAAAATAGTACCATGATAATAACTAAGGGCAAAAATTAAACTAGTCAATAATTAAACTAAAAGGATAAATTATATAAGAACATTTTTTATGTTCTTATATACTTGTTTATTTAAAAAATATTAAATAAATAAATATTAAAAAAATCAATAAATATTAAAATATTAAGAAATAAATAAATAAATATTAAAAAATAAATAAATATTAAGAATAAATAATATTAAAATATTAATAAATAATAAAACAAATACTGATGTCCATTGTTTTCACAGATTCATTAATTTGGATAATAATTTTGTGTATTCATTCATCAGAATCTTATTTCACAAATGATTTGTAATTAGTATTAATATATTTTTAAACTAATTTTGACGTTTTTTCTCTTTGGTATAAGAACAAAAGCTAGCAGGTGTTGAAGTTGGATATAAGTACATTTCAATATAATTACATATTGGAAAAAAAAATTGTTTTTTCCTCCTAACCCACACAATGAAAAACCTGGAATTAAAACTACTAGATTAAAAATGACATGAACACTGAAATTACAGTAAATAAAATGACACTTAAAAAAAATGAAAACTTTTGAATGAAAAAGGGTAGGAGTAATTCTTGAGAAATTAAAATATAAGCAGAAAATGAAAGACAGAAGAATTAATAAAGTAGAAAAGAATGCCATAAAGTAAATAAATGTAAAAAAAAAAAAAAAAAAAAAATGTTCAAATTTTAAAAGTAGTTAATATAAAAAATATTCTAAATAAATTTCATTTAAGAGAAATAATTTTAAAAGAAAGTGATAATTACTAAACATTTTGTAGTCATCTTTTTAAATATTCTTTTCAATGCATTGAACATTTCAAATAAGTGCCAAATTTTTACTGATGTTTTAACAAATTTTAAAGATACCCGTTTAAAATCCTTTTTTTTTTTTTTTTTTTTTTTTAAAATCAAAGTATCCTGTTTTTTTTTTCTTTCATACAGATTTTCCTAGATTTTTATCACAAAATCATAATATTCTTTTTTGTTAAATCTTAAAAGTTGAGATGAAAACATGATTTTGCACATAAAATTCAAGAGAGGTTGAAAAAATATTCAATATTACACAAATGAAGTCAAATTTTTAAAATCATTTTGAATTTGATTTTCATACTTACTTTTATCAGAGCCTATTTTTCATGACTGCTTTCATCTAAAGCAACAAGCAATCTGAAAATAATTTTAGAATCACAGATTTAAATATTTTTAGAAAACTTCAGTCAACATACTTTTTAATGTACAAAAATATATATAAATATATATATATATATATATATATATATATATATATATATATATATATATAAATTATCTTGGATATTCTGAAATTTACCAATTCATTTTTTTTAAATGGATATTTAACATGTTTAATAAAAGAACTATAAACTGCTATAGTAAATCCACTTTTATAGAAGTTAAAATTTTACTAATATTTAAATTAGTTATTTTTGTTATATTTTTTTTATAATCACAGTCAACATAATATGGTATCAATGTCTACAGTAGACAATTTCAATAATTCAACATGTTCACTGCCCGTATTCATAAAACTGTATTATAAAGTACAACTTATATGTACTTTGCAATGAAATAAATTAGTAAAAGCAATGCACAATAACTTGCATAATTCCTAAATTGCCAAATGAATTATTTTTCAAAAAGGTTGTATTTTGCATAAAATGTATTTGCATTTTATATGTAGATAGATTTAACTTATAATTTCTAAAAGTTCCAATGAAAAAAAGAGGTTTAATCTAAAATGAAGAAGGTGTATATTTTGTTGCATCTTCAACATAAAATAAAGTAATAAAAAAATACTAGCAGTAATCAGAAATAATAACTATAAAAATAAAACTATTGAAAAAAAAAAAATAAATAAATAAAAAAATAAAGATTTACTAAAAAGCAAATGTTAACTAAAATCTCAGTACTGTATTTGTCATTAATAACATCAGGAGTATTTCAGCATATATTTTTTTTCCAAAAACATTTGTCAAAATTGACATATTGTTATTTGATTCTAACATTGAAGATTGGAGAAAATAAGCAACATTTTTGTTATATTATGCCTTTTTATTTATTTTAAAAAATGATAAAAATATAGCTCAAATGTACAGTTCATAGCAAAGATATTGTGATGCAAGAGAACCAAAATGTTAAAAATATCCAAATCAAGTGTTGAAATCACCAGGTTGATTATGTTAATCACTTTGATGTATGATAACTTATGAAAACAGCAACAAAAAACTGACTAAACCATATTTAAATGTCCAATTTGTCATGGATAAAGAAAAGCAGATTATGACGATATGAAACACAAAAGATCTGGTATGGAACTGTGGTCTTATCATCCTTCTCATTGACTATTAGGCCATGATTCCATCAAGATTATGTTTCTGGTTATCATCAGCAGCAACAGTTATGTTTTGCTTAGTTAAAATTTGGGTCTGGGTCATTGGAAATGAAAATGTTATTCCTGCTGATAGATTCAATCTGTAGATCAAAATGAAGTTGCTTCCACATTGTGATATTATTTATTGATGAGGAAGTTTCTCAGATGCAGTTGAAATGACCTGAAGTGAAATGATTATCATACATTAAAAAAAAAAAAATAAATAAATAAAAAATGCTTTATTTACCATGAAATTTACATCAATAGTTTTACAGTATTTACACATGATGTTGTCTCACACAGAATTTTGAGGTAACCAATAATGTAGTAGTCCTATCCTTTATCCTGTAGTATGAAAGAAAGGATGGGAAATTGTGTGACCATTAAATTAATATTTTCTTATCTGGGATTCTGTTTGTATGTTCATTAGAAGGATCTTTGTGATACACAGCAACAGTGTACATTCAGAAATGTGACTATGGGTGGCAGGGTTACAATTTGATTGGTCACTATAGTCATGTTTACTTAAATACTATTCACCCAAAAATTCATCATGTCAACTTAAGCAAAAATAGAGTTGAAGTGGGTGAGGCATTTATTTTTATTTAGTTTCTAATGTAATTGTTTACTATTTATTTAGTTTATCAAGTTCAAACCTCATCATTTTTATTCAAATCAATGATACTTTATAAAAGTTGAATTTACATCCCAACCATTCACAGCAGTTATATGCTTGCAACAATGATTAATACTTGGTCTGATAGTATCAATAATCTATTTGAAACTCATAACACAGTTTTTATTTGTATAGTATAATGTAATTAGAATCTGTAAGGACATTATTATTAATAAATAAAATATAAAATATTAATAATAATGAATATCATAAATAAAATAAAAACAAATAACATTAAAACTTTGCTTAAAATAAATTAAATAAAACCAAAAAGAAAGAGAAAAATTCTAGAATGCAACAGAAACATTTCCTGCCTGAAAATGGACTTCACACCAAAATATGCAGAATTCATTCTCTTTGCTACCGACTGTTGGAAAGTCAAGACATCCATCTCAGGGTGTTGTTTGCTATAATACAAAGTTACTTCTTCCTTTTATCACATGCAACTTTCAAACACTTGTAACCAAAAATACACACACACCAGGTATGTTTTTATTCCTGTGAACACAAGGCTATTTCTGCTGGTATGATGTGAGTGACCCCACAAATCTTTCATAAGTAAATATTGTATTACAAGAATGCTTTAAACTCAGAATACAGTCACTGAAACTTCAGATAGATTTTCATGTCCGCCTCTTATCCACTGATGAAAAAATAAATTTATATTAATGACCATCCCAGTTTAGGAATGCAAAAAAACAAAAATTGTTAAAAATTAGCAAATAAATACAATTTATCTTCTATACAATTTTCATCTTTTCCATTAATACTCATATAAATAGCAGGTCAAAAATGTTAGTTTTAACTGCTTTATCCTCAAGAAAAAAAAAAGACAGATTTGAATTCTTTTTTTCAATTAGTTTCAAGAGTAAAATGTGAGAAAGAATAAAGATTATAGTAATTTTGAGACACTGAAGAGGTGCAGTTTGTACATCAAGTTCACTATAGAATAGGCAAATGTAAAAGCATAAATTTCTTTGTTCTATGAGAAACTTAAAAATGAGAACTATTATTCTATATAAAAAGAGACTTCAGTAGATGTGAAAGAAAAACAATCAGACAAAAAAAAAAAAGAAACATGTAATCTTCAAGATTAGAGGCCCAATTGCATTATTCATAGGGAAACTAATTTACTGTGGTTGAAATTAATTCCAGTATTAAAAGTAAATGTTTCCTTGAACATTTTTTATATTCAATTAATAAAAAATAATATTCAAATAGCATTGCAATCAGTAATAACAGATTCAATTTTTTACAGAAGTGGATCTGTATAATAAAATTGATGTATGTATCTGTTTGAATGTATCCATACAGGTTTGGACAAACATGAAAAGAATAAGAAATAAAGATGGATAGTGTGAAAAAAAAAAAAAAAGTAAAAAGAGATATATTAATAACTAGCAGTAGAGCCCAGCATTGTCCAGGGATATAACAGTAAGAGATAGATCAAGTATCCACCATCATAAAGATTGAAAAATAAAATTGACAAAGATTATTGTTTAAGGTTGACAGACACACATGTCTTAATTAGTTTTTTTTTTTTGTTTTTTTTACGAATTGGTCAAACCCAAACAAAAACATTGTTTTCAATCGTTATGAGTCTCCCGATTGAATAGAATTTTATTATAAACAATTGTCTTGTAAATGGAATTTTTAAAGCATTCTGAATGTAAAAATAAAGAAAAAAGTGCGCAAGACAATAAGAAACACTACATGCCAAAAAAAAAAAAAGTGAAGTTTTGTTGAAATCGGTTGAAAAATGTAGGTAGCCTTTCTGTAATCTTTTAGTTTTACAATTTATGATTTTTACTTATTGAATACAGTAATAAAAATTGCATATTTTGCTTGTGGTGATTCATAATTAGAATTCTGATTTGAATATATTTTCCACTCGTTGTTTCTAATACAAAAAAAAAAAAATATTAACTTTATTTGGATTTATTATGATCTAACAAATCTTATTCATTTAGTAGCCTTTCTGTAATAATACTCTTTTACAATTTATGATTTTTACTTATTGAATACAGTAAAAAATTGGACACCATGTGTATTTAAAGTAGTTTCCGTTCTGGTTATTATTTTTAGTTAGGACTTGTGTATGTTTAGATTTCATTATCTTTCCTAAAGATAAAGAATTTATCCGATGTTTGTATTCGTACAATCAGTAGAGATCGTTAGATTATTGTTTAAGGTTGACGGACACACATGTCTTAATTAGTTTTTTTTTTTTACAAATTGGTCAAACTCAAACAAAAACATTGTTTTCAATTGTTATGAGTCTTCCAATTGAATAGAATTTTATTATAATTGTCTTGTAAATGGAATTTTTAAAGCATTCTGAATGTTAAAAATAAAGAAAAAAGTGTGCAAGAGAATAAGAAACACTACCTGCCAAAAAAAAAAAAAAAAAAAAAAAAAGTGAAGTTTTGTTTTATCGGCTGAAAAATATAGGAAATCCGCTCCCATATTTAAAGTAACCCACACACACAAACAACCCAATGTGAGTTGTCCCCCTTCCATTTTCACGATGTCTCTTAATCGTGTTTTCAAATTGATTTTGTGCAAAAACAATTATATTTTTCCCATTTTTGGATTCTGATACAATTCTCAATACTGTTCTAAATTTCCAATTTTGATACCAACAATGATTAAAATTCATTATTTTCAGGCCCTACACTTGGTTTGGGAAACTTAATAAACAAGTACATTTATTAATAAAACATTTAGTAGAAAAATGAATACAAAAACTTATGATATAAAGTTAGATATCCTTTTTATTTAAAAAATTGAATAAGAGTTTAAACAATAAACAGAACAATTTCTTTATGTAAATCACTTAAGTTAGCTACAGTTGACATATTTCTTTACTATGGTTATCATCAGAAATCTTAAAAAAACTTCCAAACTACACTTTTCTACTTGGTATTGGATCCACTTGCCATAATTGGGGTCTGAAAATAATAAACATTGGATAAATTTAAAGTTAGATAAAAAATGTTTCTAGTTTTCTAATGTGTATAATTTGTAAAGATTCAACTAATAACGGTTTGCTATTTATTGTAAAATAAAAAGGGTCTATTTTTTGTTCACCTAAGTTTTAACAAGCAAAGGTGCCCTCTAAATATGTAATCTCGTTAAAATGTTATATGTGGCATTTTTCAATGAATGGAACAAATTTAGGGGTGACAATTCAATTTCAGCATGCACTTCAAAATTAAGAGACATCCTGAGATTATATATATATATATATATATATATATATATATATAATATTGCAACAATAATACTTTAAGCAGAAAGGCACTATGTATTGTGGTTTAACTCATGCATATATTTTGATAAAGTACAAGGAGTACCTAATCCTGCAGGACAGTGAATAAAGAATAAATGCAAATTTAAAATTTGCTTACAGGCATTTAATAAGAATTAAATATCAATTATCCCAACAACTTAATAAATATATAAAAGATCTTCAATCTTATCTAAAAAAATTTAATCAATAATAAGTTTTAATGTCTAAAATAAATTTCTCACAACTAAAAAAAATTAATAATTTCTAAAAAGAAACAAGTGTTTTGTTTTTGTTAAAAAGAAAAAAAAGAAAAGTCGAGTACAACACACTAAAAACATATCCCTTGATTTTTTTTTTAAAGAGAAATAAGCAATTTCAGCAAACTTTACAATAAATTTTAAAAAATATTAGGAAGTTGAAAGCTAGATAATGCTGATATCCAACTTAATCATTTTATAAGGCATGAGATTCAGGTGTTACAAAGCATTAAAATAAAAATAAGATTTAAAATGATTACAATCTTCATAAGGATGAGAACAACTGTAAATGTGTAGTTTTTGCATGGGATCGATTTTTTCAGTTATTTATTAGATTATTAGATTGGTTTGGTTTGGTTTATTCTGTTCTATGGCATATCAGCCTCAATGGATTATTTAATGCCAACAAGACTTTTAGGATAGGTTTATATGAATAGAATGTATTCTTTGTAAGAAATCATTTGTAGATCAGGTTTCATTGATGTATTTTTGTAAGAGGCTTTTGAGAGTCAAATGTATTGCTGGTAATATTTTTTTTTTCAAAAATGTATTGCTGGTATTTTTATTATAAAAAATCTATTTTTATACTTACATAGTGTTTTGATTCCAGTTTGGGGATTAACTATTTGCCCATAGTTGGGACCCTATCACCTGGGTCAGGGTGAACTGGGAACAACAGCAATTAAGAGGTGGTTCCAAACCTCTCAATCAGATGATTTTATGGATTAAAACTATTATAAAAACAAATTCTGTGAAAATATTATTAGTGAAAATTTTTTCTGTACAACTTACTTTAAAATATGTATGAGAAATTGTTTTAACTGCCTCACTATGAGGATAATTTGTGACAAGGTCAATTTTTATGTGAAGAAATCAAATGTGACATTGGAGGGAATTCCATATATTCATTTTTTTTTCTTTTTTATTAATTAAAAAAATAATAAAAATTGTCCTAAAAGAGAGCCTAGCAGAACGACGATGTGAATTCATTTTGTGTTTATATTACATAATTTTGATTATAATTATTAAATTAATAATTTATAATATTAAATGGGTGAATTAACAATGTTTAAAAAGAAATTAAAAATAAGAATTTTATTTTAAACTGAAATAGACTTTAAAAAAAAAAAAAAAATCCAAAGAATCGTTTTTGGAGTCAGATATTAGGTTAAAATTCTCAGATTCCAATTCCAATACCCCAAAAGTTCTGACATTTTCAATTCTCAATTCCAATTATCATCCCATCACAAGTATATACTATATATAAACTTGAACAAAACGTGAGATTTGTGTCATTTAAAGTTTGAAATACAATAATTATGAGTTCTTAATAGTTACTTTTATCTAATGCATTCATTTTATTAATTATTAAGCAGATAACTAGTGCAACAAAATAATTCTACAAACTTGTAGGAAAAAATAATTTGACCTGCCAACCATGTACTATTGTGTAGCATATTACAATCATGTTCTGATACTGGCTCTTCATATCTTCAAAGTCAAACTGGAAAATATTTTAGTTTTTAAAGAATATTTTTGAATTTCCCTTCTAATGTCTTTGATATAAACTAATACACACAATGATGTACACAAATATATTACATATACATTCCTAATATACTAACCTATCTCAATAGCACCATGAGACTAATTCACTTTTATGTATACTTGAGAAATACATTTTTTCCATCTGTATTATTAATCTTCCACCATCATGTATACAATTTCAAACAGTAAAGCTACAAAAAGGAAACTTTTTATAAAAGTCATAAAATTATGCTACTTTGTCACTTTCTTTTAATGAAAGGGGTTTTCAAATGAAGTTATAAAATTAGGGACATCCCAAAAATCACAATACTAAAGATTTAAAGATTAAATTAAATTAAGATTTAAGTGAATTTTTAAAAATGAAAAGTCTTTCTAGAAGCTTTTATTTTAGTTTTAATTTCAAGCTAATAGATTAAATGTAATATTTCCAATAAGCAAAAGACTTTGTAGTATTTCAAAAACTAATTTAAATTGACAGGAATTTTTTTTACGCTAAATTTGTTTATTTTTTTTGCTGATTAGCACCCTGTTTTACTTTTTTAAAATTATCTTTCATCACAATGTAAATCTCTTTATTA
The DNA here is from genome assembly GCA_903632075.3 of Acanthosepion pharaonis. NCBI lineage: Eukaryota > Metazoa > Mollusca > Cephalopoda > Sepiida > Sepiidae > Acanthosepion > Acanthosepion pharaonis. The sequence goes on from CAHIKZ030005320.1 coordinate 1,600,244, forward strand.
AAAAATCATCCAAAAATAAAATATACTTTCCTGAAACTTTATTTGAAGAATATTAGCTTATTTAAAGTATAATTAATCTGATTTGAAACAAATATTTACTTTAAGTTTAAAATATCACAAAAATGCATTTTTTTAACCTGACAGTTACTGTTTGACATGCCTGATGACAGATCTAATGAGACTATCTTTAAAACATATTTAAGAAAATGAAGTGAGCCCCTTTTTTATATAATTATTAAAAATTTATGAAAATAGTCTCTGTAACCTAATGTTTTATTAAATTTTAGAAATGTTGACTTTAAATTTACTACAGTTATCACATTTATTTTCTGAAATTGTTGTATGAAATTGCCTAACAATTACTAACAAAAAAATCTACAAAATTCTTTAAAAAATCTTGGTGTTTGATGATTTGTATTAAGCTTCTCCATTTATGATTAGTAAATATAATTTTCACTTAATAACATCACCTAAAAGGCTGAAATTAATACAGAATTCTAAAAGATTTAAAACTTAATAAATTTTTCTAATTAAAATTTTTGGAGGTACCTATATAAAATGTCTCTGCTTTAGTATAACACTAACAGTCACTAACAATTTTTTTATATTGGTCAAATAAAAAAAAAAAAAAAGAAATATTTTTGCAGCACTCTGAATACAGATTATTTTACATATTAAAATAGAATTTATTGTATGGTTGAAAGATGTACCAACTTGAGTAGAAAATTTGCAAGATGTATCCTTGACTTTTCTATGACATTTAATCAGTTTCAAGAACAATTGTCAAAAACATAGAACAGTTTTTAATATTACAAGGTTTATTGCGATAACTGAACTGTTTTTGTGCTGTTGATACTGTTGCCACAAAATGTCAACTGATCTCGTTTTCTTCAATTGTGTAATTCATCATAAAAGAGAATGATCTTTTATTTAACTATCCAAGATAATTGCTAATCTGTGATACAATGGAACCCATCTGTGATCATGACACCCATGTTGAAGTGGATGTTAAATAATCTTATCCAAGTCTGAAGCATCTGGTGATTATTACTACATATATAATAAAATCTATAAATATCTTCAAAGTGGCCAAAAAAGGAATAAAATAAAACATAATATAATGAAAACTTTCAGGGATAATTTCCACTTGGTTGAAAGTTCTAAAGTCACAGAATTAAAGTTAGTTCCAATGCCAATTGTTAGAGAGTAGTTTCAAAACACCTGTGGATGAGTTGCCAGTCACATGTGGTGTGATGTAAAGAAGGTCAGAGTGGTGATAGAATGGAGTTCTTTCTGGTTAAACGGAAAAGCTGATCTGTTAGTCTGTCATGACAGAAGTTGTTCAAAGCATCACTTACCCACCACTAGATTATGCAAGTGAATCACTGAATAAACAACAAAATATACTGGAAAAATTTCTCACAAAGGTATTAATTTCACCTTTCATTTCCTTATGAATGTACCATGGGCCTTTGCCAGTTTTTGAGCATACAAATGTGAACTAGAATCAAAACAACATGGGTAGATTTAGTTGGTCAGTGAAAAACTAAGGAGGTCCTTATAGTATGTTGATAAATTTACAAACTCTGTACTAATAGGAATATGGAATGGACAAACACAGTGGATAAATAGTAACAGGTTTATTGTAGAAACCAGTAAAACAAGCAAGGAAGTAATAGTCATGCACACAGTCATACAAGTCAGTACAGTTTTGTGTGTACTGCTACTGGAAGGCCGCTAGTTCTCGCAGATCCCAGCTCAACTCTTCTGTCCGCTGTCCTAATGGATACTTGTAGGTGGTTACCACCTATAGTGTCACCACTCACAAACATGATTCATTGCAATATGAAATACAAAAATGATACCACTCATTGCTATTCATGTAACTCAAGTGATTCATATTCAATAATAGTTCAGAGAAAATATATTATTTCAGAATACATTAAAAATGATAAGTCAATTTAATTGAAATAATATCAGATAAAAAACTGAGGGAGATAAAAAAGGAGGATATATGCATGTATGCAAATACTTCTAGATCTGTCATTGCTTTTCTTCTATGAAAACACAAGTAATAAGAATTTTGCCCCAGTAAATTACATTCAGGTTAAAATAATGAAGTTTAGATCATGCCACAGTTTTCTTTATTTGGATTTGTAAAAAGCGTTTCTTCATCTATTGCAACTATCTGTCCAAAAAGGATTTTTTCTATGTTAAGCAAGAGGAAAAGTGTTTAAGTATGAAGTGTTTTCTATAAATTTATGTGGAAGTAGTTTTCCTTCCATCTAAATCATTTTCTTGTCAATGACATAACTGCTGATTAATTCTTATAGGTTTACATGTTTGTGCGGCATCATCTTACAACACTTACTCTAATTCATCAGTTTTCAAAATCTGAAGTCTCCCAGAGCATTCTTTGTCATAGAATTCAAAATTTTTAAAATTTTACAGACCCTTCCCAATATATGCTTGCATATATTACAACTTGATTATCACCAAAATAAAGACAAATTATAACTTTTCAGCAAACAGTTCTTAGAATCATGCATTCCCAAGCAATAAAGACTTGAGCAAATTTTAAGATTTCACTAACATCATGCAAAATACTATTGAAAACTTTTGCATCAAACAAATGGAAGCAAGAATTAAGATTTTAGGCATATTCATCTTTTACAATGATTGTATTTGCATAACTGGATAAATTTTACTTGAATTTTTATCTTTGAGATTCTTTGAATTTTTTTTATTTCTTAAACAATTTTTTTTTAAATACATAATTTTCTAATGCAACTAAAGTAATTATTATCTCATTCTAAGACCAGAAACATTTCTTACAATATTGTGACCCTGAGATCTGTGGAGGTTAATCAAACAAGAAAAAGAGAAAGAAAGAAGGAAGAAGAGGGAGTCTACTAACTGGATGGTAATTGTTGAAATTCGCAGGAAGATAGATTGAAAAGTTGAGAAAATATTAAAACGAAATGCATTGAAAATCATGTTTTGAAATAATTCCAAGGAGAATCAAATCAAAATTTAACCAGATGGAATTCAGTAAGATTGAGCAAAACCAAAACTACCCATCCTTCACTACTTCCCACCAATAACAAAGAGATTGCTAAGGTATCTACGAAGATGACAGATAAAATAAAAACATGTGTTGCTGATAAAGAGACCAGAGTGGTCAGTGAAATAAATAACATTCACAATTCCTCTGGACAAAATTAAAGGTCCAAGAAAAACCCTTTTGAATCAACCACCCAGAAGAGAAGTATCCCCACAGAGATAGAGACTGACTGGATATGTTTGTCATAATTTTTGTGTTATTTGTCCAGAGAAAATTTTATATCCAAATATTAATTCAGATTCCTTTGGATACAAGTGATAAGGAAAAATTAATTACTATATTGAAATGATCATGGACAAAAAGGCTGTAGTCTGTTTGTTTGATCAAAAAAATGCATAGACAGAGAAAAGAAAGATAAACTTTCATTTTAAGCAGAATGGAAATAATTTTAATTTTTCTTTCCCTTTCTAATTCTTCAGTGGTCTGGTCAATCAAGTGATCCCAGCATGGGGCAAGCTGATAGAGAAAGATTAATGATAGAAAGTTCCTTTTGTTTTTGCTGCACCATCTGGAAACTGGTATTGTCACACCAGACCTGGGGGCAGGCTGAGGTTAACTGCTGAGAAAATGGGAGAAGGAAGAGAGAGAGGTTAGCACTGTCTATATGGAGCTATGGTGTGAGGTGAGGTATAGAGCTGGAGTTAAGGGATGGCTTGATCCCTTTGACTACTCTCAAAAAAGGACTGGACAACCTCAAATTTAGAAAACCACTTGAGTAAATGTATGTGGAAACTTAGAAAAGGTTGATGCTTAGGGTAGATTCAGGATTTGCTATCAACTGTTATCTCAAATTAGTCCAGTTCTAGACTTCTTTTATTATTGTCATTGCTTGCTTATAAAACAAGCTATAATTTAACTACTTCTTTCTACACTATTGAGCTAGTGGTGTGCATGACACTTTTTATGCGAATAAAAATTCTTAAGAGTTGGGTTACACTCAATGGTTTCTCATTCTTTCTCTCCTTCAAGTCTTAAAAAGGAGGGAAGGTTTTTTTACTATGAATTTTTGCAGTCAGATAATTCACTGCCAAATTTAAATATTTCATTTATACCATTTTAATTAAATTTACAGAATGAGATATTGCGATACTTGATGTCTTGTTGGTAGGCTTGGTTGGAACTGTCCAAGAGGCACAAATTTCATAAGTACTTGGTTTTAATGAATTTTCCTATAGTTATTTTGGAGTTCAAGTCCATTGGTTTCCTAATGCTAACATCCTTCATTGAATAAAATTAATTTTCTATATTGATTGTTACACCTTATTGTTTTATCTAGAAACACTGAATAAAGCTAGCTTTCTTCAAAAACTTACTTCTATTATGGGAAAAATGGTAAAGTTCAGGTATTCTTGATAGTCCACACCATCAAACCTATTTGTGGATTAGCTAACCTACTACACCTTTAATAATTGGTATATTACAGTTTGCTTTCTTTCACTACTATTCTAAGAGAAATTTACCATAATACTGAATATATGTAATTAAACCTTTTAAAAAATTTAATTAACAAAGATAACATAAAAACCTTAATGAAAAATAAAAAAGAAATTAGAGGAACAATACAAAAAAGAAAAACTATTTGTTAATGGCATTTCATTTCTCTGTGTATTTCAAAGCTTCTAGCCTAAGATTTCTCTCGGTCACCCATAAAAATGGTAGGAAAATGTCTCCTTTAGTTCCAGTAAAGAAACTGTACTAATGCATGCAGTAGTTAAAAAATTTAGTTAAATTTATTAAGTAAAAATAAAAGACAATGCTATTTCAATATTACTACTGTTGGACAACATATTTACCATTTTCATTCCACTTTCCTCTACTAGTTTTCATAAATATTTTCATAATTCTGTTCTCCCTGAAATGTTATACTTCTGAACAAAATATCTACTTTAAATACCTTTTGTGGTCTTCCAGGGAACTAAGACACTTTCATTAAGAGAATTCTATAAAGCCAGAATAAATGATAATCTTAAAACATTGTTACATATGGGTAGCGTAACAGTTATTGGCCTGGAGAGTGGAATGAGTAGCATTCAAATTCCAACCATATCTGCTGCATTTACTTTTGCAGTAATACCTTTAGGCAAGGCAGGAATAAAATTCTTCTCAGTAATTGATTAATATATGGCAGATGAGTGAAAACAAAAAAAGAAAAAAGAAAAACATGCAGGCTAACATTATCCTGCTAGAACATTATACCATTTCTTTGAACTAATTCCAGACAGTTTAAATTTTCTTGCATTTCTCATTGTTGCAAAGTATCCACTTTTCATTGCCTATCAGGAATTTTTTTTCAAAAACAGAACATTTAAATACAGTTCAGCAGGTTTTTTTTTTTAACTTATATGGAAGCTACACATCAAATCAACAAATATAATCCAGCTAATGCAACTGATTTTCATTTCTTAATTTCGATATTTTAAGTATGTTGGCCTTTTCGTCCACAGCATATCAAAGCAATGACTTCATTTGAGAACTATCAACCACTATTGGTCTACCTGTCCATGGAACATCATTCAGCAAGAAATCTCCACCACAACACTTTACAAATCAATTTTGACAATATCTTAAACTGAAGAATTCTTTTGGATTTTTCCTATTTTTACTTTTTCTAAAATGTTTAATATGCCAAAAAACGTTGCTTATTTTGTTTAATGTTAAAATCAATAAACAGAAAAACACCATATTTGACAATTTTCGAAAAATGTGATATGACTAAATATGTTAATGTATCTAATGAAAAGTTTTTTGGCAACCTGATATTTATTCCTCATAAAAAAAAAACAATTATAGAGACTTTAAAAAAAAAAAAAAAAGTAGTAAAAATGTCAGAGCAATCCGAGACACTTCCACAAGCCACTTCACAAACAAAGCATTCATATCTAGAAGAATACAGAGACACCTTAACTATAATAAAAAATCTATTATAACTCTTAAATGGTACACTTTTCACTTACCCATGTTTACCTTTTAATTGTAGTACTAACCCTAAAAATGAAAGATAGTAAGGGTAAGACTGGAACTGTTCATAAAATAAATAGTTTCAATATTTTTTACATGAAAAAAAAAAAAAAAATAGAATTTTGTTATTTTCTACACCTGCACTTTGTATAATTAATCTTAATTGACTGAATGCTAATTTTAGTCACCTTGAAACTATTGCATTAGTAACTGAAGAAGTGGCTTTACTAACTCTACACACAAGATAACTATTCTTTACTGTAATTGAGATGATGTGCTTCTTTAATATTATCTTGAATCAAAATAATTTTATCATAGTTTACTTGAAACATTCGTAATTTATTTAAACCACTTTGAACCAATCAGCAAATGAGTTCATCAACTCCTGAATAATTATTGCATTACCCCCCTTCATCACTATCTACAAATTGTTCTGAATCACTGATTCACTGTCATAGTAAGAAACAAAAGACAAAAGAATTTCTTGAGAGATATCAGCCTTCCCCAATTGTTAAATTAAAAAGATAATTCAGTATAGAGTTATGAATATAACTAGTATAAAATTAAAGAATTTACTTTTCTTTAGAAAAGTGACAAGTCAATTCTACAAACATTTAATGATTTAATATTACAGACATATATGAAATATAGAATTGGTTTTTGATCAGCTTTGCTTAATCTGAGATTATATGACTAACACATCTAAAATAGAGTCTCATATCTTTCAACCAAACTAAACTCTACATGAATATAAAGAAACACTTTTAGTGAACCAAATAGAACTAGTCCTTTATATGTAAAACAATTACTGCTCTGAACTTGAAGTCTACTTAAACGTTTTAGAAAGTGTGAATTTTTACAACCTGAAGCACAGAAACTGAAATAGATAAAAGAATTTATTAACCTGATTCCAAATATATTAAAAATTCTTCCAACAGGGCTAAAAATAAAGAAATTCAAATTCACAGACTTGGTTAAAACTCCTTTAATCATTGCAAACATTTACATAGCTAACAATAATCACCAAAAAGGAAAAAACAATCTAAGAGAGGAAGATATCCAATTTACAGAGTGAAAAAAGTTATGGTAACATGGCAGTATATTTATATGTTGATCATGGAGAAATACTACTGACATGTTGATAAATTCATTAGATTAAAACCATTACTTTTGCTGTCATCAACAAAGTAAAAAGTACACTCATATGTTTAAGATTGTATCATGTTGCATATGTACTTCTATATATAAGTTTATAATATTGTGCAAGATATGCACAGATATGTAATATTAATGCAAGCTTGTAAAGAAATATAAGATACAGAACAAATGGGAAATGTTTTCAATCTAACATGCTTCACTTTTATTAAAGCTTCATCAGAGAATGAGATGTGGAGAAAAAGAAGAAAGAAATTCTGGTATTTTTACTTTTATGTTGTTTGATTTTAATTGGTCAGTAATGTTTCATGTGCATTCAACTCTTTAAACCAATGTTATCATAACTTGTGGTGCACCAAATTCAAGGAGAGATGTATACATCCAAAGTTACAAGAAATTAACAGACTCCAAGCCTACTTGAAAAACCATAAATATTGCTTTATGCATATAAGTGTATAAAAATTCTAGTTTGTCTGTGTGGGAATAAGATGATAATGTATATTCATAAGTGTGTGTGTGTGTGTGTGTGTGTGTGTACATCAAGTATTCATTATGTTTATTGGTTTTTTACATGTTGATTTAAGAACATTTTTACATACATACCATTTGTTTTAGATTAGCCGAAGAGCCTACTAATAAAAATATTACCAACTATCTCCTTAAAGAATTGTTCTTTTTTTTTGTTTTAATTAGGGTGGCATTAGTAAAATCAATGTTATTGACAGTATTATTGACCATATTATGAGAGTCTGAATGGTTTTCTAAATATAAATCTCTTTTGTGTTCGTAGATACAGGCTTTTAGGTCATGTGATGTTTCCCTGATATAAGCTCTTTTACATTGTAAACAATTTATTTGATAAATACAGACATTTGAATTGGTGAATTTATTTTTCTTCCTAATTATATCTCTGATTGTCTTAGACATGGTGATAAAGATGCTAGTATTAGGGATAATTAATTTATTTTCAAATTTAGTAGAAAGAACTTCATAGAAAGAAATATATATAAACATGTTTATATAAATGTATACACATTACTGTAAGTTTAAATATAAATATATGTATGTAAATATAGGCACAAACAAAAACTACTATATGAAGGTATCCTTGTAATTAAACCAATCTATAATCATCTTTGTGTGTGTATTTACACAAACATTTAGATATCTATGAAAATATAATTGTATATATATATATATATATATATACTCAATTACAAATGTCAATCAAAAAGTAATACATATTCTAATTTAGTTTTAAAACTATTAATCATACTTCCCATTTTTTTATAAGCTATAAATTGTACAGTGATGAGAAGCCCAAAGGAACAGCAGGTGGATTTACCCAAACTTTTCCTACCCATAATACTTAAAATAGTCTTTCAAAACACATTTCTCTTTGGAAACATATAGAAAGCAAATAGCTGTTATGGAATTTCTATTTTTAGCATGAGAAATTTCTGCAAACATTTACAGAAAATTAGTGAATGTTTATGGAAAAGCCGCACTTGATGAAATCACAGTAAGGAGATGGGTCAAGAGAGTTAATAGCAAATCCATAGAGAAAGGAGGCACTAACCTTAGTGACAAGCCTTGCGGTGCCAGATTAGCTGCTGCTGGGAATAAAGTTATTACAGCAGAAAAACAAATCACTATTACAAAACTATGAAAGCTTTCAGATAAACCTAGGCAGTTCATGCAGTTTTTTCTTGGCTACTCAAAGGTTTGTGCAAAGTAGGTTTCCAGAATGCTGGCAATTCAATGAAAGAGTAGAGAGTAGTGCTGCTGAATAATTTCTGGATTGCTGATATGGAACCCTGAGACATAGCTGTTTGGGTCCATGAAGGAAGCAGTCAAATGATAACAGTTCTCCAGTGATGACATTAATGAGGTAAAACATGGTGAAAAAACAACCCAGCCAAGAAGATTTTGTATAAGGTGAACATACATACCATCAAAGTGGAAAAACCACAAGTGAAAAAGAAGGAGACCTATATTGAGCATTAGATTTTGAATCTTCAGATTTCTATTCATTTTGTTATGAAGTGCATTTCAACTATTAAATCTATTGTAATTAAAGAAGAGCAGGCATTACTTTTTGACCAACCCTTGAATGTTTGATTGGATTCCTGCCAAGGTTTGCCTAAGTGTTCCCTCCTAAACTCCTCTTCTGTCAACTATTGTGGTATGCTGGTAATTAAATATTATCAAGATATCTAGTGGTGAGACAGAAACACTTAGATTGACAGGTTTCCTAAAGAGTAAGTATGAAGTGAATATAAGCATCCCAAGCTGAAATTCAAACTCAGCTCATTGATTCCATTCACCATGCTGGTAACCAATAGGCTACCTAGAACCACCATTGGAAGGTGTATGACAATTTAAAAGTTTTATTTTTTTTTTTTTTATGTCTTTTTTAAAAACAGAAACACACAAATGTCATATTCTTATGTTTGGAAAGTAATTATGTTTTACTAGAAAGAATATAAAAATCAGATTTAAATATTTTTTTGCCAGTTACTTGATTTACCCAATCAAGTTACTGGCAAACAATATTTGCAATGATGTCCCTTCCATGTTCTAGTGTTTTGAAATAGATAACATCTTTCATATTCCACCAGACGCAAAACATGGTTTCCTGTTAATAGATTCTTGGTTTTGATGTTGGCACTAGTCCAATTGATTTATAATTCATAGTGGTGAAATACATAGCTTATCAAACACCCTAATATATTTGGAAGAATATATATAATTATTTATTAAACTTAACCTGGTACAAGACTAGAACTAGTATTTTACTCACTACTAATGATCAATCCTCATGTAAAGTTTCTTATGCACAAGTTTAAAATGGATAGATGATAACTAAAGAAATTATAAGATAAAAAATGTAAGATAAAATTTACTTTAGGCTGGATTTTGAGTATTTGACTAGAGATAAAATTAACAAGTGTTATTTGCTACAAGAGCATTAAACTACACAGTAGTCTATAGCTAAACTGAGGTTTCACAAAAATTAGACAGCTACCTAATAATATGTAGCTCTTTGCTTATGACATGTCATGGAATCTATGACTCTTTGCATGAGTATCCATGCACATTACAAGGCTGTCTCTAAAGGAGTTATATTTACTGGGTATAGCTACAAGGAATTTAATGGCATCTACAACATGTTTCCATAAATGTTCAATGGGGTTTAAATCTGGTAAGCACAGAAACCAATGACTCTAGAAATTAGCTAGAACCAGTTTCTGGTCACTTGTGTGCAATGGGTGATGCATGCCTTCTCTTGCTGGAATAAACTATCTCTACAAATAAATAACTTCTGTGACCATAATACACACAGCAACAAGCATAAGATATATGGGCTTAAAGGACAACCAATAAAATGTTGACAGCCATTCTTCCATACATCAAAGGTGTAACTGAAAATATGCAATTTGTACAAAATCAAAACAGTATTTAAAAGTTACCTCTAAAATAATTTACCGATCCAAAATGAAACCTCCACTGGCAGAAAACAACCAAGGGAACTATGCATCATATTCAGTGTAGTTACAGTAGAAAATACAAACCATCCACTAAATATATGAATAAAAGAGAATTGGAATGCTATAATCTGGTATAGCCAATCATGTAATGAAGGAGAACAAGATTCAAAATAATATTCTCATTAGAGAATGACAGTTGAAGAACTCAGTACAAATACTGTGCTCAACTTATCTAATCAGCAGGCATAGAATATATATCATTAGTACAAGAATGAAATTTTATATTACTTTTTTTTTTAATATTACTTTGTCACTTTTATTGTCTTTTATTTAAATTTTTATTCACATCCACATTTGAATCTCACAAATTTTAACTTGTCAGATTGGTAAGCGTTGAACTTTTAAAGAGGAATTTTTCATCCTTATTTCCTTAAGGTATCTAACTTGTAGAAAATTTTGGAACTTTGTTTCTTGATCTGCTTGTACTTCTATGAGCAAAGCTATTTTTTCTCTTTCTTTCTTATTTTGTTTCATCCATTCACAGCCCGCCTACCCAGGAGTGAAGGAAGCATAGCTATATATTTTTGGTACATAATTCCTCTCTCAAGCATTGCCAAATTACCAAATGACAAGACTTTTGACAAAGAAGGTACATGCATAGGTGTGTTCTCTGGCTTTATTTTTCTATTTATGTAATTTTTAATGTATTTTTGCTTTATTTTAGTTTTTGTCTTTTATTAAATTTTTTAATGGTGATGGGTTTCCTTCCCTCTGTTTTCATATAGTATAAGTTTTGTTAAAAGGAACAAAGCAAATTGAAAATATCAAAGTGGAAAATTAGTTGTCAAAATAAAAACTGAAGCAAGCAAACACATAATATGGCTTAAAAATTATTGCCAACTGTATTACAGTAATTACTAAAAAGTGAGTAAATTAGAATCAATAATACTGCTGTCATAGTGACTAACATTTATTATAAACACACAAAAATTGCCATGGGACATTAAAATTTCTAGAATCTTGATTAAATTTTTTTGAGTGAATGCTTTTCCAGCTCTTTGAAAAGAAAGCAAAAAATACGGCCACAGTCTTAACAACGTATTTCTATCATAAAATGAAAGATTGAAATGGTAAAATTCAAAGTAAAGGTTTATATCAGCATGCATTAAATTGTAAGCATAGACCCAAGAAAATAAAGAATCCAGTATATGGTATTATGTATAGATTTTCAGGCAATCAGAATCTATCAATAGCAACTGAAAGAAAAACATCAGAGTGGAATAATATTTAGTGAGCTTATCTAGTTAAGCATAACTATTGATTAGTGAGTTCAATCCTCATTGGCAGCTCCATATTTGTGGCCTCATGCAAAACTCAGCAATCAACAACAGTAACTGAAAGTCTTCTCTGTTCAACTGTACAGTTTGAAAAACATTTGGAAGAATCAATATTATTAATGCCTTTTTTGAAGTAATATCTATACATATATTACTGTGTAATCCAAGAGAGAAAAGAAATTATTGCATGCTTACTGTTCCTTGAACTTTACACCAGATACATAAACTGTTGATTAAGCTTCTTTTCTTTCAACTTGTCTCCAGGGAAGATTTGTCTACAAAATTCATTTCTCTATTTATCAAACTTATCTAGTTTATGAGTTATCAAATGGCTTTATTAGATTGAAGTATCATTTTTTTTTTAATTTGTTTTGGTCAAATCTGGTCATGATTCCTCTCCCAAAGTTGTTCCAGTCATTGAACATTTCAACAAGCAATTGCAACAGGATGACATGTAAATTACACCATATTTGGGACATAGTTATTTTTAATGAGCATTTCCAAAGTTAGTGGCTCAGTAAATATCAACAATATCCAATTGTTAACCAACTGTTAATCAACATGTAAAATAGTCAATTTTCACTCCAGAGCTGCGTAAATAGATGATCAAATAAGTGACCATCAATAATAAGCATTGGCTATAACAACAAAGCAATTCACAGAAGGCAAAATAAGGGTTCAAGGGATATAGCTCCTTGAACATCAATCAAGTTAAATCAATAAAATGTCTTTGCAAGAAACAAATTTCACAACCATATAAACTTCCTAAGTTGAACTATTATTTTGAATCAAGTAAAAAGTTTAAATCAGTTTCCTTTAGACTTATGCAACCCATTATGAATACTACTAAAGTGGAAGATTATGCACATATGCTAATACATTTATATCTGTCAGAGAAAGATGTCTATTATAATTACAGGGGTTATCAAATGGTTATCAAAATCAGTTCCAAAGTAAATTTCATCAATATTTTATGATGATTGTAACAATGAATTTATTAACATAATAAATATAAATTTTTCCAATTTAAATATCATTTGTTTAATGTTATCAGCTGATAATGGTTATTAAAAAGTTCTTATCACAGAACAATAATTAGCTTCCTCTGTACCAGATATTAAATAACTAAATACCAAATTCTCAATTAACTACTATAAAAATAAAGATATTTTACTAATATTTTGGAATCAAAATATATTTTATCTTTTGTAAAACATTCCGTTTTTCATTGACTGGATATACTCATATGCAATGAACCAACCTAGTAGTAATGTAGTAACTAAAGACTGTAATAAAATCAAATTTAGATTTTATTCTACAAAGCACAAGTATATACAGTAATACAAAATATTTAAGAAGTTGAATTCATTATACAAACAAAAAAAAGTGCCTGTTTATTAGGACCACAAGATTATCATATAGAAGGAATTTATGATTTATCTTTCTGATATGCTGTATTTTGGTCAGGATCTTATATATTTCATTTTGAGGAGGTAAGACTAGGTCTTGCATTTCAGAAAGGCTGTTTTGTATATGATCAGCAAAGGCAAGACCTCAGAGAGGTACCATTGTTTCCTTACCATTCCTAAGATGAATGTATTAGCTTCAATTTCTGTCACTTCCATAATAGGGTTGTACTTCAATTGTCTTACATGGTGTTACAGAAGAATTGTTCCAGATGTGGATAGCTATGTTGGAGTGGAGCATACACCCATAAATCAGCACAGATAAATAAATGCTTATGGCAGGTAGCATTAGTTGCTGTCAAAAGTAGAAATATATACAGAATGCAAATCATCTTGCTGAACCTGACTATATAAAAATATGACAACATGATGCTGGTGCCTCTGTCAGAATTTATGGACATTGGCACACAAAAAGATGAAGAGTTGAGTAAGAGAACACATCTGGGCAGAGAAAAGCAAAGTGAGACAATACATCTATTATAGTAATTAAAGATTTAAATTTTAAAGTTAGAAGAAGATGGAAGTGATCCTTTGCAGTCAATGTTGAGTATCCTGAAATAACAGTTGTTTTAACTAGATTCAATTAATTAGGTCATTAAAACCAATTTGCACACAGCACAAATGAGATATAGGGTCAGTATTCTTTTTACTTCCTCTATGAAAAAAAGGTAAGGTTTAACAAAATGCAACATTTTTGTGACAGTGTTATGCAATTTCAGCAATGTGTCTGGACTTACAATTGAACAATATGCTCTAAACAAAAAAAAAAAAAAACAATGGTAACATTGTTCCCCCAAGCTGTACTTTATATCAAAATTATGACAAGCAAGTTGTACTCTACCTAAATTTTATCATTTTTAATTTTACCCAACTGTTTAGAATCAAACATGAATACTACTAATCTTCACTATTTACATCATTCGGACTATTGTCCTCATCTTTGTTGCCATATTTATTACGTTTTAGCTGTTGTATGCTCCAGCCTTCTTCAGGTAGTTGGAATATCGAACTGAACCCTTTATTTCGCTCACTGGGGTAGACTGTTCTAGTTCCACGTGCCATGTTTTAATGGATGTCAGTTATCTCCTGTTAATTCCCCTCTCCAAGTTCTCCACTGCCTTAACCGGGTATTGAATTCACACTCTTTGGGTCCTGTCACTGGATCTAACTAATGCCTTTATCCACTGTGCCATGTATCCTTGAGGACATCTGTGTATGAATTTCTGGGTATTATAAACCTAATGTCTTCAGCAACCATTTTTACCAGTGCTCATATTGCAATTTTTGCTGTTATTATCACTTTTCTCTGGCACTCATTATTACTGGTTCCCATATTGAATTCATTTCTATGCTTGGTCGGCTCGGGAGATTTTTGTGGCCTAGCATGTGTGCTGATTCCTTAAGTTTACGAATTTTCCAATGGTGTTCTTTGTCTATGATCTCAACCTGATCCCACAGAGGGTGGTGATCTCCCTTTTCCATATCTTGTCAGCCACGCCTGATTTTTCCACTTCCCCTCGTGTTACAGCTTTCTGGTATTCTTGAAGCCTTACCTTAAGGGGGCGGCCCATCTCCTTTATGTTTCTTTCTGCAGCTGCATGGGATAGTGTACATACAGTCTTTAGTCATGTTCTTCTATATAGTGGGGTCTTACTCAGGAGAGATACCTGCGAAATGTCGTCCAGCTTTTGAAGGTTGTCCTGATACTATATGGACCGCAGATCCTTTGTATTTTCTTCGATAGCCCCTTCACTTAAGGTAAGGCTTCAAGAATACCAGAAAGCTGTAATACAAGGGGAAGTGGAAAAATCAGGCGTGGCTGACCATATATGGAAAGAAAAGGGAAAACACCGCCCTCTGTGTGATCAGGTTGAGATCATAGACAAAGAACACCATTGGAAAATTCACAAACTTAAGGAATCAGCACATATGCTAGGCCACAAAAATCTCCTGAGCCGACCAAGCATAGAAATGAATTCAATACGGGAACCAGTAATAATGAGTGCCAGAGAAAAGCGATAATAACAGCAAAAATTGCAATATGGGCTCTGGTAAAAACATGCAATGATAACAGCAAAAATTGCAACATGAGCACTGGTAAAAATGGTTGCTGAAGACATTAGGTTTATAATACCCAGAAATTCATACACAGATGTCCTCAAGGACACATGGCACATTGGATAAAGGCGTTAGTTAGATCCAGTGACAGGACCCAAAGAGTGTGAATTCAATACCTGGTTAAGGCAGTGGAGAACTTGGAGAGAGGAATTAACAGGAGATAACTAAACCATTAAAACATGGCACATGGAACTAGAACAGTCTACCCCAGTGAGCGAAATAAAGGGTTCAGTTTGACATTCCAACCACCTGAAGAAGGCCGGAGCATAAAACGGCCAAAACATTATAATAAATATGGCAACAAAGAGGAGGACAATAGTCTGAATAATGTAAATAGTGTACATAATACCTCATCTCAGAAATATAGACAGATACTAATCTTCAATCAGCAAAAAGAGTAAAGTGACATTCCATTACATAGCGTGACTTTCACTAAAGCCTTCACTATTGCTTGAGCTTCTTTTTCTATTGCAGAATATGTTCATTCATTGGTATTTAACATTCTTGAGGGAAAAAAAAAAGAACCAGAGGTCTACCAGACTAATTCAAAGTGGCAGCAATAATGTGATTAAAGGCATCTGTCTTTACAGTGAAAGAAACAGTTTTGTCAACAGAATACACAACATTTTCCACTTCATGAATACTTTTTCAGCTATGTTGGATAGTGGAAAACTTTTGTCTTGTACAAGAAAGAGGGAATATTTTCAGAATAATTTGCAACCCAATGTGAATAGTAAGAGAATATTCCCATAACACAATGAGGAGAATATACATCTTGAGGCAGAAGAAGTTCTTTAAGTAGCTAAAGCCTTTCAGAGTTAAATTTAATTTACCCTCTGATATCATATAGGCCAGAAGATCCACTTAATGTCATAGAGAAAGAACATATATTATGATTTGAAATTAAGTTTAACATGGCTGGCTTTGTTAATTATCTCCTCCTGCTCTTCCTGACTCCTACCATATCATGCAAGTTGTCAACGATAAATTTATCAATATTGGTTACTCTGAATGGAGTCTTGCAGAATTGGTATAGCTTGCCATTAGCTTCTGTTTCAGATTTACAGTACTTCAGATATTTACATAGATATCTACCATATTTACTAATTTTTCAATTTTAGGCAAAGAGTAGGTATACAACATGGTGAACAAGTTCACTATTTGGGAGTAGTGACCACCATTCTCTTTTTTATGTTGTTCATTAGTGATTATGACAACTTAGGCTTGCTCAATGATTCTATTAGCAAGCAGTCTCTGGCAATGAATTATTTGCCCAATTTATTATACATCATGGATTTAGCAGCTATTGGCTTACAAAATTTGGTGATATTAGTGAAGAGTCAACATGGAGAAACAGAGAATGTAATCAATCCACACACATTTAGTGAAGCCTTCTCGCAAACAAATTTCATGGAGATATATCCATGCTGCCTCATAGAATCCTGTCTATTTTGAAGAAAATTAGAGAAGGTAGCATGTCAATGTCTCCAGTTCCACACAGCAGTACCAGAAATAAGGTGAGTTTCAAATCTCTCCAGGTTCAAGATATTGTCCATGATTCATCATTGAATAAATTGACATGAACCAATTTCATAGTAATGAAGAATCATAAGACTATAATAAAATCAAATTTAGGTTTTATTCAAAAAATATTTATTTTTGTATGAGAATACAAAACCTATTGCACAAAGCTGAAAATTTAGAGAAAAGGATATGCTTGGTCTCACTATCCTAAACATTAACTTAGTTTGTTACATTCAACCCATTATTTTCTTTAACCACAACTTCATTTATTCAAATTTTCATGCAACACTTAACCAAAAGTACACATATTCTCAATGAAAATTCTAATATCCCTATCTGCAATTCAAGTGGAAAAGGGAATAAAAACAATTATTCATATTTACAATTTAAAAAAATTCCCCATGAATTGAAAGGATATGAACAAATATTTACAGATATAAGATGCATTAGTGGCCCTCCCCATAATCTAATATGAAAAAAAAAACAACTGAATAAAAAGTAGAAGTGTCAAACCAAAAACAGAAATAAAATAAAACATTCTCATATCACCAGAGAAATTTAACTTCTGTCATCAGTAGGAAGTGAAAAACTGAAATGTGAGATATTAAAAAAAATTTTAAAAGTGAAAAAAATGGCAATACATTCTCAGAGTTAAACTAATTTAATAAATAAAACAATTCTATACTAACCTAGATGGAGTGTGTAAACATCTTTCTTAGAAAGGCAAAATCCTAAACAAATCACATCAAGATGCCACATCAACTTAGCCCGATGCACTCACACCAGTCATGCAATATTCATTCACATTTCACCCAAGTCCATTGAAGACAGCCTCTATCTTCATCTTGATCTTAACCTTAAGCTGATGCTTAAAGTATGCAACCAGATGATGAGAAAGAGACAAATCCCCATGAACTTCATTCAGATCATCCAGATCAACATTGTATCATGGCTAATAAACACAAACAACAGGCCCACTTTACTACAGCTTCCAAAACAAAAAATTGCTTATAGAAGTATTCAAGCCATGTAGCCCTCAATAAGTTTGCATAATGCGTATATGAAAGAACAGTGAAAGAAAGCATGCTCAATAGACTCCTCTATATCACCACAACAGAGACATTTTGAGAAAATAATGTCCCACTAAAAGACTTTTTGCCAACTCAGTCCAAAGTCACAAGGAGTGATAATACTCCATCAGGACAAGCACAGTGATCAATTCTTCTAAAATGCTCCTATACAATTAACACATGATATAATACTTTTCTTTACAATGGCAAATGTTAGAGAGGCCAGTCTTCATCTGAGAGAAGACTCTCAGAGTATATCAGCATTTGTGATAGGAGCACTTATTTCTGGGCAAACAGTGGTTCTTCAAATGCATATTTCTCAAAGCTGGAAAGCTTTCCTGGCATCTTTCTTCATCCAGAATCTACTGTTATTGTTTTCCACTCTTCAACCCATTTCCCACAGATTGTTGTTAGCCTCTCATTGCTCTACTGCTATTTTCATGACAGATGTTCAGGCAAACGATATTCCTAGGTTCCACCTGTCCAGATTTTTACAGCTAGGACCCACTATACCACCTACTCCGAGTCAACAAATGTTCACTCAGTGAGGAGTAAATTTCACTTAGACAGCTTCTTCTGTAAGACTGTTGCAAGGTGGAATGGACTTCTAAGGAGATGCTTCTCTAATTACTACACTCTTAACCTCTTCAGATATAGAGGTCAGCTGTTATCTGGCCTGCATGTCCTTATGATATGTTCCCCTTAGTCCCTCCCTCTATGCTCTTACAACATCCACATTCAGTAGCACTCTAACTTGAGTGGTACTTGTGGATTGTATTGAATGAACAATAATAAAAGAAAACAATCAAGCCAAGGAAAGTTAAACATAGGATATGCTGATGGGTCAATATTTGGCATCTCCTAATCACCCTCAGAAACAATGGAAGTCCTGTGATCCAAAAGGAATGGAAGCAGAGCTCTCTTAAGACCACCAAGATTGATGCATTGGAGTCAAAGTACAGAAAGTTCATAAAGGATGAGTAGGTAGATGCATGAAACACACTCCTCTACTCTCACCTAAAACCACAGATTAACTGTGGCCTTGACTTTTTCCTATACCTCTAACACATTCTTCTCTACTTGAAGGTTGGGACCAAAACAGACACTAAGTATCTTGCAAGACTTGTCTAACTGGAGTGTGTGGGTGTGGGGGGGAAGCAAGAAGAGGATAACCTCTCCACAAGCCCAACTGTAAACCAACAGATTTATTGTGGTTAATTTTAGCTTCTTCTATAGAACTTATGGTTACATCTAGCCATTTCAACTGTAAAATAATGAAACCTTGCCAACAATCTAGTACTGAACTTGAGTTCTTAAAGTCTAGGTACCATAGAGGAAAGTTCATCAGAAAATTTACCATGAAAGTATTTAAAAGCTACAGGAAGGGGGAATGTGACTGAAATCAAAATGCCAGGTCAGGACCAATAACATTGCCAATTATTTGGATTTCATCAAGAATCTCTAAATATATAACAGGAGCACCAGGCCAGATATGGCAGCAATATTCAAAGCAAGGACGAATAGTAGACTTATAAATATGTAAAATAGATTCTGGCATGACCCTGAAGCAACCTTCCTAACAGCATATCTACAATTTTATTCAATATAACCTTTTTACTACATGTCAGCAGAAAACATTAGCCCAATAAAGCATAAGGAGTCACTTTTCTGAAGGTTAGCATCAGCCATACTGATGGAAGGCAAAAAGGATTCTCTCAGGTGATTAAAAGATAGCAGTTTCATTTTGGAGGCGTTAAAATTAACAAGCCATCCCTTGCCCCAGTTAACAGATTGTAAGCAATTTTTAAAACCAGCTGCCAATTTGACCTTATTGGACTAAGCAAACTTACTATTGAGACAGGAAATAGTTGTATCATCAGTGTAGATAGAAAATTGAGAACTGATGACATCTGGAACAATGTGGGTCTAAGGATAGAGCTATGGGAAATACCTGCATTAATGCAAAGAGTGCCCATTCAGGACAACTTTTATTTCACAATTTGATAAGGACTCATCTTAGCAGACATTCTATTTAACCTAACTCTTGCTACCAGAGTTTCTCCTTGATAAGCAAAGTGGCCAGCTCATCCTTAGTTACAGGTACTTTATCTCTATCTCCTGATTTGATAGTGCTATCTAGTCTAGATTCTAGTGGCGTTTGAGCTGCTAATCTGAGTCAATGGCTATAATCAGCTACAAAAGTCCTAAGGGTACTTCTGATGTGGTCCTGCCACTTATTCCACACCACAACTTCTATCAGCACCCACTTTAGGATTAGTAGCAGCTGGTTCCAGAAGTCCTTCACTTCCAATAAGGATATGTTAAATTTACAGTAAGCAGTCATGTTAGACTTTTTCAAGACTTTTTCAACTTGGCCTGTCAGAGAATCTAACAAGAGTGCCATGATCAATTCTGCTGATTTTACTCACCTCAGAAAAACATGTTACATATCAGGACTGACCTGAACAGATACCCTCGCTCATGAGTTTTCATGGAACCATCTTGAACAGCACCCTCCTTGTCTCTAGAGAAGGTTAACTTCATAGTCCTATAGAGCAATCGGTATATAAATATTAGAACCCTCCCAGAATAAAAGTTTTTAAATTTTTGGCTGTTTTGCAAATAAAGTCTGCCAATAGAGGCAACATTGTTGGCCTCTTCCAGCATTGACCATATTTGTTGTGTAACAAGACCAAATTCCCTTAGACTTAATACTGAAGTAGTTATCTACTTCAGCATTCTTTAAGAGCATTGGGGAATTTTGTGAGGTCCTCCGCCTTTTTATAGACTGGTTCCAGAGCTCTGATATTGTGGGGATGCTGAGGCTGTAATTTTTTTTTTTTTTCAAAAATGTCCAGATCCACACAGCAAATGTTTTTTTCTGTGATTGTAGTCTGTTGGGACCTTTTTTTTTGACAGCTTTTAAGCTATCTACAGAGGAGCTTCTATGTACTTTTGCCGTGCTTTATGTTAGTGGTGGTGGGGTAGTGGATGGGAGGAGATTGTGTATGTGGGAGGGGAAATCTTGTGTTGAGAGATCATTTCATAACTGAGATGTGTGAGGAAAAGGAAATAGGCATAGTATTTACAAAATGTTTTTTGGTGTAGTAGCAGTAGAATTCAATGAGTAGTTGCAGTCATTATAGTTATGATGATAGTGGCTGTGATCTTTGCTTTAGAGGAAGACATGTTGCTTGAAGAGGAAGTCCTTTCCATTGGCATGTTCTTGGTGTCCAATTGCTTCTTGAGTAATACTTCCCTTTTTTCTTTTCCAGAACAGACACAACTTTTCACAAGTGACACATATGACTTCAGGGCCTCTATTTGGGGACTGTGTCATTGAATCTAGAACTCAATAGAGACTGAAATACCACTGCCTGGAATTTTCTACCAGCCTCTTCCACCACCTAACATTCTCTCTCAGACTTCTCCAGAGGGGCCATAACCTTTTTTTGCAATGGTGATTTTATGAAAGAAGATGGACAATATTATGTACCGAGATCTGACTAATCTCTTGAAGCAGAAGTGAAGGGCTGCACTACCTTTTCTGCAGTCAAGTTTTCTTTCCAGGATAAGCTGCAGAGGAGTAACAAGTGTCCCTGATATACCAGTTTTTCTGTCAGGGAATGACCAGTAACTTTTGATCATTCATGTCCAGACAATTGGGAATGTTAAAGGTTGTCCTGCCACATTCAATCTGGATTTACAGTCAATATTTCCCCATAATGAAGGGAAAATGCAGCTAAATACCCTAACATTTCATATACAGCCACCCTTATCTTATCCCCATACTCTACTTTTATGACAGTTCTCCTTCATCTGCAGGCCTCTTCATCAGGGTAAAGCAGTCTTCTGGTGTGGACAACAGTATGTCCCATATCAAAATATCCTTGTCTTTGACAACTTGTTGGATCTTGACACCTTCACTCTACAATGATTTTATCATAATACCTTTCATGCATTTAAAAAATTTGTCTGCCAATCATGAAGATTGGCAATTCTTGCATTGATGGCTTTTAATTTAAGCAGATCAAAGAGCAATCCATCCTCTTTGACTTTGTGGATACACTGTCTAGCCTGTCACACAAATCCCACATCATGTAGGAGAGGCACAAGATGTTGTTTTTGCTGGTCAAGTTAGTTGTTCCTTGATCTTGTTCTTTGTTTTTTTTTTGTCTCATTTTTGGCCCCCTCCTTTGTGTGTGTGTGTGTGTGTGTGTGTGTGTGTGTGTGTGTGTGTATAGGGAAACAAGTACTTTGACAGCCTTGCCTACTTCCTTATCATCCATTTAAAGAAAAATAAACAGTCCTATAGATAGTTGAAGAACCATTCAACTGTGCTAATTCTTGTCAACTCAGCTGAGAAAATATTGTTCTCTCAGAATTTGTTTCCAAAAAATCCAGTGCTGAAAAAAAAAAAAAAATTCTCTGTCACAGTCTCTTATAAACTAAACTGAAATTTTATCCTAAAAATTTCATTTTACAACTAAAAAGGGAGTAGACAAGTTCACTACATTTTAGAAACATAAAATTAATCCTAAAGAGCTAACATAATAATATCTGTCTATAGAAAAGTCCTATATTACAAGAATATAGGTAGGTTTCCCAAACAGTGTAAATAGGGTAGTCTTGGTATCCTGCTAGAGATATTAGTTCTTTTTTGCTTTTCTTTTTGTGTCAACCTTGAAGTTCAAGGGGTGTTGGGTCATGTAAACACTTTATTGTACATTAAAAACATAATAAAAAGTAAAAACTGTACTGGTTAGAAGCTTGGGAATTATGGTAAGCCAAGTATAGAGAATGTGAATGCATTAAATTTTACTGCTGAGAACTTTTACAAAAGTATATTAAAAATTCTGGCAGTTATATAATAAACTAGCAGCATGGCCCGGTGTTGCCCGTGCTTGATTCAAAAATCGTACGACTCATACAGCAATCGCTATCACTTGACTTAAAATATTTTTGCCCTTCCTTGCCTTTAAAGGAGTACCTTTTGCTGTGCTGATGTTGCTACATGCCTTACTTCTTGCCTATCTCACACTGCAAATTTTTTCTAAGCTCTATACTAATCATTAAATCTGTTAGGAAGAAAAAACTAGACAAAATGAACACAAAACGACTCGTAACTGGAAAAAACGAATGAAAAAAGAATGTTAACAACAAATACTTTTTCACACCCAACCCAGTTCTATGGAATCAGAATCAACGTTGAGTATAAGTGTTTAATGAGCCAATTAGAGTAAAGTGCCATGCAGATTTAAATTTGTCCCACTTGTGACGAATGCAGCTATCGATTTTTTTTGCATGCTAGCATGCTAGTTAACATTCATGTCAGTCAGCTGTTGGCTCTCACGCTGGCCAATAGAATCTTCCTGCCTATTCGTGGCAGCCAGTTATTGGCTCTCACTCTGACCAGTACAAAATGGCTGCAAACTACATGAAAACTGCCATAGAAGCATGAAAAAAATCGATTATTTCCACTATCAATGGGAGTTGGGAAATGTAGTCGGTCTTGGCCTTCCCTCTAACTTGGAGCATGTGCATGTAAATTTTGGTGCAAATCCGTCGAAATTTGCGGCCATGCATTCGTTACACACACACACACAATCCTGCTTTTATAGATAGAGACTAGAGTATCTAATGAATTTTGTCAGTTCTGTCATTTTTCTTCCATAAATCTCAAGTCAAAAGCAATTTTGCATGAAGCTAGAATGGATCACAATGTACCAGTTCTAACTTTAGCTTTAAAACAAAAACACAATAACAAAAATATTTTTGTATTAACCTGTTCACACCTAACATATATAAGAAAACAAGCATATATGTTCAATGATGAAAGACAAATACTAGGTTTAGAATGTCACTAATTATTTATATTTTCAAAGCCAGTGAACATGTTAGGTTTCAATTTTTTGACATAAAATACTTAAATATAAATATGTAAATCTTCCAATGAAATCTGATGCATTTCACCATAAATCAAACTGAAAAACACTGTGTCAGACACACATATTAAGTATTAATATTTTTAATTAGGAACAATTTTATTAAGTGTTAATATTTTTTAATTAGAAACAATTACTGACTTTACATATTTCAATTTTAGCCAAAGATGAGTGTCACTGATCAAATTGTTCTCTTTAACACATTGCTTGCACAAATTTATGAACTATTTTTTTTTTAACTATTAACATAATGATCACTTCATTTTCCTTTTTTTAACAAAAAATATTTAAAGTAGATATAAATGTAAATGTCTTACCTTTAGGTTCAATGAGTAATTCAGTAGAAAACTATCTTCATAAAATCCACAGAGTATATCCATCAGATAAACAAAAGGTGTAAGATGAGAATGCAATCTGTAAAGAGAAAAACAACCAATACTTTTAATATCACATTCATTAACATTTCTATTCTCATAAAAAAATGTTACAAAAAGTGCTCAATTCAAGATCTAACAAATATTTTAAGGCATATTTTTAAACACAAATGATATTTTTAGTTAAAGAATTTTAAGAATCTACCTTTTTTTATAATGATAAATTATTACATATATATCAAATTCTTTTACATTATATAAGAATGATTTACACTGACAAAGACAAATATTAAATAAGTAACATATAAAGGCATTTGTTAAATACAGAATAAATGAAATGCTAATATTATTAGCAGTAGTATCTACAGCATTGTCAGTTGTAATATTCAGGCTGGCAAACTAATGCCACCATACATTTCAATATGGCTTCATTTATTTATATACATATAATAGAATAAGGAACAAATAGGAAATATTTTAAAATTTAACATGTTTCATTATTTATTTAAGGTTCATCAGAATTTCTAGGGAAGAGTTTATACAAGCGAAAGCATGATGGGTCCTGTTTTTGTTATTTAATTTTCACAGAACTCAAAATATCAGAACTTTCTCTCCTTTAACTAATTTCAAAACTTTTATGATGACGTTTAAATAAAAGTGAAACATTAAATTTATGTTTCCTATTTGTAACTTATTCTATCATTTTTGCAGATTTCAATCTCAATTCATTATATATATATATATATATATATATATTGTAGAGGATAGCACACCATATACTAAAATTTATATACACATTTCAGCTAACAACTCACTATAATGAGCTTGTTCAAACATGCTCAGTCTACATCAGGATCAAAGATGGGATTCCAATCACCCACTAAACATCCCACCTCAATAATGAGTTCAGAAAAAAGTTTTAAAAATTCTGTTATTGTATTCATATAGACAAATGAAAAGAGAGAAATTCTCCTTTATGGTCACCTCCAGCATGCAGTCTTCCTGTCAGATCTGTGAAGACAAGCAAACACATGACATTCAAAAACATGATTTACCAGCCAAGAAACACCTCTTGAATGACTATCAAAATATGCTGAGAAGACGCAAAACCTCCTTGACAGAATATCATTTTCAGTTGTAATATGATGGGTCTCTTGTAAACAACATAGATCAATAATGCAGTGCTGAAGATCACAAGCAAGTATTTTTCTCAATCATTAAAACTAGTAAGTCAAAAGATTTATTATTGGCTTACTGGTGTTTTTCAATAAAAAAAAAAAAAAAAAAAAAAAAACAACATGTCAGGAGAAACATCTCCCATGTACCACTGAACCATTTTAGTCTTTATTATGCTTTTCTGAAACAAACCTTTGATACCTCTTGTGAATAATAGAAGGAAAACTCCAAGAAATTCCAAGCTATGAAGAAAGCAATGGGAAATCACTCCACTATTTTCCCCAAGAAGTCATAGGAATTTACAGATAATAAAGAAAAGGAATCTGGAGAGCCAAGTTTGCATGTCTTTAAGGGACTTGGAATTTAAATAAAGAATTAAAAATTGTTTAGGATTGGAGTTGCTGAGCCAAAATTATCCAAGAGTGATTTTGAAAGAAATGTGAATATTAACAATTGAATGTTTCTTTATTTTCCACAATATCAAACCAAAACATGAATTCACCTCTTAGATATTTTATATAAAAAATATTAATAGAATTCTACAGTAACCACATTATCATTTGGAATTTCCTTGATATATGCAATCTTCATTAGTTTTATTTTTGTGATATATTGGTAGTGATATGATAAGCAAAAATTAAAATCAAGGATTTTATTTGGTATCTCTTAAAATGCTATTCTTTGTCACACAGGCGTAAAAAAAAAATTCTAGTTCTTACAATATCTATTATTTACTAAAAATCTTTTGTTAGAATTAAAAATAGAGAATCCTTGAGAACAAAGACCTATAGCTACTTCAATTTTTTTGTCAAATGTGTTTATTATGACCCATTTCCAAAGATCTGAACAAATAACCAAACATCAGATTTTATTTTGTAAGGGCTTCTTAGTCAAGCTGAAAACTTTTAGCGTACATTCATAGCATTTTATTATATTATTGCTACACCCACACCATTTATAGTTTTGGTAAATAATAAAAACAATATTTTTAGAGCTGGAATTCTTTGTATACTTATAATAAAAAGGTGAAACTGAAAAGGTCTCTTTATTTAAAAAAAGAAAATAAGGACCACAGCTTAAAATAGTTAATCTGATCAAGTTATGAACAATTAATGTTTTATATAATCATTTGATAAGATGCTAATGTGCAAAAAGAATACATCATGAAATTGTGTATGTGTGTGAAAATTAAATTGTGTATAATCTTGACAGATTTACATCTTTGAGATTATAATTAGTTAAAAGAAATGTTAAATTATAAGAAATCAAAGAGATGATGAAAAAATAGTAAACAACTAATATATTGTGATTAGTTAATATTTTATCAACTCTGAAAGACAATATCCAAGGAACGCCTAGGGAGGATCAAAACAATACGTTAACAATTACTATAAACTAATATGGATTATTTAAAATTCATTACTTATATTATTACTATTTCCAACATGAAAGTTTTCCATGATTCACTCCTTAACAAGCTTTTGTAATTTATTGTTGCAACTTTACAATCAAAACCTATCTTACAATTGCTATAAAATATGATGTACCAAGTACAGTAGGTTTATCTAAAATTATGAGGATTGCTTTTTTTTCCAAGAATTTGGAAAAGGCATTCTCAAGTATTAATCAGTATTCTTAGGGTTGATGCACATTTAAATAGGTTTCTTAACAAGAATTTGCACTGAACACTTTTCAGCAATATATGATGCTGTTCATACAACCCACACAAGTAATTCATTTCTAACTGAAGACAGAATATGTAATTTCTTAAGCACTCACTTCCATTATGCTTAATATATCTGCCATCTCAAACTAACGTCCAGTTGGATCTTCAAGGTGCTGACAAAATGCATGGTTGTCATGGTTATTTACAAACTTCCGGGCCTTAAACCAGTGACGTCAATGATCGTTTGATAGCAGCAGCAATTAAAGTAGAAGCAATATTTTTCAACAGAAATAAAAGATAAAGAGAAGGTAATTTCCAGCAGCCATGACATTATTATTGTCTAAGTGGGCCAGGAAAATAAAACTAAGATTCTATTTTAATTAACTCTTTAAATGTTGACTTATCTTTTAATAATTTTTATAAAAATGATCAAATAATTTCTCTTCAGTTAGATGTGCTATAGATTTTTTTTAATTCATTAAACACATTTTATCTTGAGGCAATTTATCTGAAGGGTTTTTGACTGAAATCTACAAGAATTTAATTACCCTAAAAAATAGACTTTTGTTTTATATTGATAGAAAAATCTAAGTTGAATTATCTTTCCATTTATAATCACAGATCCTCTTAAATTCACATTAAGCATATAGAGTTGCCCAATCAATAAAATTAAAGATTATGAAAGAATATTAGTAAACAACAATTTATCCCTCTTAATAAAACCAAATTTGTGAATAATATCTAAGTAAAAATAATCATTACATTAATATTTGATATTATATATGCTCTTTCAACACCTATCAAAATATGCTAAAAAAAACTGGAAGCCTTTTTGACATAATATTCTCATAGTAACTTGTAATTACATAGTCTCTTGCTAATAACATCTATCCAAATTGAGGTGATGAAGATTATGAACAAGTCTAGCCCTTCTAGACTGACCTTAGTCATTCAAGATCACTAACCAGAGCCATAATTGGTTGACTAGTATTATGTTAATGAAAAGAATATGCAGAGGAATGAGAAAACCAATGACCTGTCTCATGAACTCTTGGCCCATCTCAGTTTTAATGACTCCATCTTGGGACAGGAACCCAATATCTCTCAGTAAAATTAATTTTAATGCCTTGTAAAATGAGGAATGAACAAAAATAGCAGAACAATTTTTTTTAATTTTCCCTGTCTGCTGGCAGATGCAAAATTTCGAAAATGTTATTGGCCTCATGCTGTAAATAATCCTCACAATAGCAAGTAAGTGTTGGTTGTCTTAGATATTATTTTGGTCATCTACATTCTTTCAACATCTAACACTTTTTCAGGTTTATATTTATTTTGTCTAGGGAATGAAGTGAAAACTCAGGTCTCCTCACTACAATCCTGGATGAGTTTAATGGCTGATGAGGATAAAATTTTTGAGGGTATCAAATGTTGCCCATTTTATGACTTCATATATTTTTCTTTTAAGAGATGTGACAACATTGTATGTAATAGGTTGCTTCTCCAACTCAAAGACAATGAAGCTTACAAAAGAGTGGGTTGCCCTATTTCATTATCTGAGTTTATATTTAAATTTGGTCCCTTTGGTGGTTTCCTAGGACTTGGAATATATTAGAAAATATTTCAAAGGGCAAGAATGAAACCTATTTGCTTTGCCATAATGGAACTACACAGTATACTTACATCTGAAAATAACACCAATCACCTGTTAGCTTTAAGGTCATTTAAAGTTCACAAAAGGAGGAATACAGCCATGTCAAAACTTAACTTTTAATATGATTGACCTAACAGACACCACCTAAGTTGGATATTGAGATTGGTCAGACAATCACACAGTCTGTGTAGAAGGTTGGATGGTACTGTGTAGGCATTATAAAGTCTAATTTAGGGGTTCACAAACAGGACCAGCCAAATGGTTGCATTGAGTGTCTCTAACTATCCATTTACAACAAGTAAGAGCCCAAGCGACATATTGCAGGCCAGAAATATGATCACCAGTTCCTGACCATCTCAACCACCAGGATCTTCAGGAATTACAGGGTACCACCTATGGCAAAGAGAAGGCCTCTTTTGAGGAGGTCTTAACCCTCTGGATGCAGTCAGCATATTCTAAACCCTGCTAACAGGGTATGTTAAAAACAAGATAAGGTAGCATTCTAGCTTTGTTAATGGAGGAAAGACAAAACATTAGCTTCAACATTGATATTTTGTGTGCCCACTTATCAGCATAAGATGCCAACAGTGCAAACAGTTGTATTTGGAGAGATTGGTTGTAGAAAAGGTGGCATCAAATAGGGACTCAAGTAATAAAGAAATTTGTTAATGTCAGTTTTGTCACAATCTGAATATTGTTTTAGTAAACCAGCAGTTTGATTTAAATGAAGAATTTCAAGTGACGTCAAAAGAAGCTGTGTTAATTTTGGGAAGATTGAAGAGGAAAACATTCAAGTCTTTGTGAATTTGCTCAATCTTGAAGGAAAAAGATCTCTTAAGGGTACAAAGATTATACAAGAGAAAGTAGATGAGATTAAATTACTAAAAACTATTTTGATATTTTTTACACTACTTATTTTACTAAAAATGCTTTCCCACTTATTTCAGAAAAATGCTTTAGTACAGCTTTTCTCTTATCACCCCTCAAATTAGTACCCCAAATCATCACAAAAAAGTCAAGTAATAGAGATGGCATAATTTGGAATTAAATTTCACTACTAAAAACTGAATATTCATATATAAGAAAAAATGATTATATATAAGAAAGAGAAGTAGTAAGAATTTATTTAAACAAGTCATATTAAATTCAAAATTTGTTGAATTTTTTATTGTATTATTCCAACTTCCAAATACATTATTGCATCTAAATTGTGGATAATCTATGGAAAGTTCATGCTTTTTGTTAGAGAATTTTCAACTGGCTAGGTCTCTATGAAAAACTAAGTATTGTCACAGACAAGAGCTGTTGACTCCATACTGGAATTTTTGGGAATGTTATATTTTTAATTTAAATGTATGTATAAGTGAACAGCTTCACAGAAGCTGACAACAATAATATATATAATTTGGAGAAAATTATTTCCTCTGTAAGATTCTTTGAAAATAGCAAACTTTGATCTCTCGAAAGAAAGAAAAGGATACTTAAGAATAAGGATGTCTGGTAGGAGGGAGGTAAATTACTAAGTGATTTTTTTTCTTTTTGTTAAAAGGGTAGCAAAAATCTTCACATAACTGAAATAAAAAAAATTAATTTAAAGTCTACTTGACAAGGAACAATTACTAAGGAAAAACAAATTTTGATGACCTGAAAAGTTAGGTCCCAAAAAGTAAATTTTTCAGTCTCAAACAATTTACACTAAAGTTATTTGTAGTATCCATACTGCTTCAATAACAGCAAAGAAATTCATTCTTTGTCTAGATTATAGTTATGTCTTTCTTGCAATAAATGTAATGTTATAGGTCACCTGTATTCACATCTGATTCCATTTTTATTAGCAATTGGTATAATTTATTTCAGTATTGCTTAAGTATATCTGATTTCAAGAAAGATATTGGATAGCAATATTTTTAATTTTTGAATAAAGAAATTGTCCAGCATTCACTGTCACATAAGTGGAAAGGGAGGACATAACAGTTTACTTTGCTTTGTTTCCAATGAAATTTTCCTATCAGTCAATACCTTTTAGTTTCTGGAAGACACCTTTCATTATCCCAATGTGCCTTCAAATTTCTTTTATGTTACACATACAAAAAAAAAAAAGTTCTTCAAGCCCAGTATAGCATTTCTGACAAATGCTTTTATAACTAAGGAGGAAGTCTTGTTTTTTTTTTTTAGATGCCTTCTACACAGTAAGGTTATCTGTTTAGAAAATAAAAGGTTATCGTCCATAGAATAATCAAGCATCAAACTAATAAATTTAATTACTACATTACTGACTTTAACATATACATACTTATCATAGACAAACTTATTTTACTGGGAAAAATGCCAGGTATAGAGATTACTATAAAAACAGCTTGTTTGAAAGCCAACCTTTTGAAGTTATAATTCTGCAATTCTAAACCTGTGATTAACAAACATCTTAAAATGGACTTTTCTTCAGTTCGCCTTCTTTGATGTGCTTTAAAAGGCCTTCAGTTATCAAATACCTAATATAACATTAAAAAAAGAACTGCAAGCATGCAAAAAATGACTGGCTCAACAAGAATTGTGCAGAGATAGAAAAACTGCAGAACAGATATAGTAGGTATGCATAAAATGATAAAAGAAATAACAGGATACAAGACTTGCTTCTCAATGATGGGATTCCTAAAATTTAAAAAGAGGAGACACATAATAAAAAAAAGATATTTCAAGGATGAAACAAATAGACTGAAGAATTGTTCCACAACAACAAAAGAGAAACCAACATGGAAGGACCTGCAATATTAAAATCTGGGCAAAGACCAACACTGGTTATGATGAACAGGAACAAAGCAGCAGAAAAAGATGAGATTGTGATAGAGATATCCCTTAGAAGATTTTAAGATCGATAAGATTACTGAAATAATAAATGAAATACATGACAGTGGCAAAATATTGGAAGACCTCAGTAAATTTATCTTCATAATGATGCCAAAGAAATCAGAAGCAAATGAATGCAAACTCAGACAGTCAAATAACTAAGCTTATAATTCTGATTCTAATGAATAGAGCTTGTAGCAGAATTGGACATATGTTTCATAGATTACACAAAAGCATTTGATAAAATACAACACAAAGACCAATTTGAACTGCTAGGAATACAATTTATATAAGAAAGATATAACAATAATCAACAACCTTTACTGGGAACAAACTATGTAGATGCCAAAAGAAAATGAGTTGAGCAAGTACACCAAGATAGAAAGAGGATTAAAACAATGATGCTTTTTCTCACCAGATTTATTTAACCCATACAGAGATAATCTTAAGAGAACAGAAGACACAGATTTGTTATCAGCAGACACAAGTTTAATAAAATAACATATGCTGATGATGATGATACTGTGTTGATGGCAGACTCAGAAGGAAAAAAAAAAAAAAAAAAAAAAAAAACCTCCTAGATAAGGTAGTAAAGGAAAGTGAAGAAAAGGACTATTAACTGTAAGACAGATTGTATGGTTGTCAACAACAGAGACAGCCCAAAGTGTGCAGAAATTTAACTATCTGAGTAATGTAGTAACATAAAAGAAATTTGAAGGCACATTGGGATAATGAAAGGTGCCTTCCAGAAACTAAAAGGTATTGACTGACAGGAAAATTTCATTGGAAACAAAGAAAAGTAAACTGTTATGTCCTCCCTATCCACTTATGTGACAGTGAATGCTGGACAATTTCTTTACAGATTAAGAGGTTTAAAGTGACACAGATATGATTCTACAGATGGATGCTGAGAATACCACAGACTGAATATGTGAGCAATGAGAAATTTTTCAAGGAAAATAGGAACTAAAAGGACATATGCTTATTAGAAAGTGATAATTGGAATTTCTGGGATACATAATGAGGATAGAGAGTCTAGAGAATTTAACAGAACAGGACACTGAACGGCAGAGAAAAGGACACTGAACGGCAGAGAAAAGGACACTGAACGGCAGAGAAAAGGACACTGAACGGCAGACAACAGGACACTGAACGGCAGACAACAGGACACTGAACGGCAGACAACAGGACACTGACAACAGGACACTGAACGGCAGAGAAAAGGACACTGAACGGCAGACAGAGCAGACAAAGGACACTGAGACAACAGGACACTGAACGGCAGACAACAGGACACTGAACGGCAGAGAAAAGGACACTGAACGGCAGACAACAGGACACTGAACGGCAGAGAAAAGGACACTGAACGGCAGACAACAGGACACTGAACGGCAGACAAAAGGACACTGAACGGCAGACAACAGGACACTGAACAGATTTTAACAAACACAAGAAATACTAAAAGCAGGAGAAGTAAAGAGAAACAGCAAGTAACTTACTTAATGAGTTTGTGGGAATGGATGGAAGAGCAGACAAAGAGAGGTGGTAAAGAGTCAAATGTTACATAGAGCTACAAAAAACAGGAAGCTGTGAAGAGTCATGATCAACTATATCCTGAAGGGATTTGGCACATAGAATTCTACATCACACTATAACTTTTGTTATAGAGTTGACTCATTGATAGGATCTCAGCTCTATCACAGCATCTTCCTCTTTTGGACAGGTTCAAAGAACAATGAGACCCCTCACATACACATACTTTAATCTGGTGATTCTTTTCTGAACGTCTTGAATGAATCTTAACATTTCTTTCTATAACATGACCTAAAGCAGTGATTCACAAAATTTTTCTCTAGGCCTCATTTTTGGAATGAAAATTCGTTGGTACCTCACCAAATTTTATGTGATAAAAAGTACATTTAAAAATAAAAAAAACAGAGAGAGAGTTAAAGGGAAATAATCGCAGATTAACAGTCAGAAGATTATCATTAATAACTCCCTCCTATAATTTGCAAATTCTAGTTACTATATTCTTAATACTTGATATAATACAAAAATATCACAAATATAAAAATCAGTCAATAATTATTCATAACTTCATACTGAGACTCATGAATGCAATTACAAGTAATCCATAATAATATATTAAATCTTGAAATCATATTTATTTTTGGTGTATGAATTTTTTATGATGATTTCTGAATCTTTGATTGTTTTTCAATCATTCTACCTCACCTGCTATCTGCTTCTGCCCCACCTATGAGGCACAATGCAGCATTTGGGAACCACTGACCTAGAGTAACCATTAGGACTAAAAATGCAGTGTTTTGAATTTTCTTTGTACTAAAATCCTTCAGGTGAAATTAGGTCTGTTCTGTTGAAATTTTATGGTTTTCTTGCTTATTAAGATTTTTAAAAACATTTTAATAACAAATCATTTGGTCATGAAGAACTTTAAATACTTTCCTGTATTTAGAAATTAAAAATAAAGCAAATGTGAGTGGATCTGGTTTATTCATTACGTTAGTTATGGGCCCAGATATTTCAAACTTTCTAATTCATATTTTCCAACTATTAATAACAAATATTCTTTAATTCAAAACTGCATGCTGATATGATCTTGTCCAGTGAAAAAATGAAAAAATAAACTACATATATAGTACAGGGACCAGGGGAAGGTCATCCCATATATCTGGAGGGGCAATTTGTTACCTATATTAGAGCATGCATACATACATGAAGTTTTAGAAAAGAAATCTTGGACCTGTCAGAATTACTTATTAGTGTGTATTTTGCAGACCAGAAGACCCCAAAATCCGCTAAAATGGGCTTAAAACCTCCAACATCAGATCAACCAACCAAACCAAATTGGGCTTATATTGTTCTGGAATGTGTTAAAATGCAATGTTCATGGTATGATAAAGATATATTAAAGTGAAAAAATAGAATGTACACTTTTTTGCATGTTGAAGGGTACTTTACAGACCAGATTTAAGTAAAATTGTCAGTCATCATTTATGCTGTCCTCTTTGATTTTATGTGCATAATTAACCTGATTTTATGATTTTTTTGTCACAATGTGTCTAATTTGGCTTTCATTTTAATATTTGAACAAAGCTTCAAAAAATAATGATGTATATGCCTGTAACAAACACTTGTTATGTTGTATTTTACGGAACAAAATATACAAACTCAAGTTAGGTGTTGGCTTCTTCAATCCCCATTCACTCTGTAGGTTGCCAAATATTCTCTATCCATTGCCATTTGGATCAGTCTGCTGGTATGAAGTGTCCAGAGCCTGTTTGCATTCGAGCACTTTTGCTTGTTTGAGGTGTTGATACATCCTTTGTTGGAGGCAGTTTATCAGGATCTGGAAACCTTTCTGTGAGACATCAACACTAGTCTCAGTCTGCTGATCTGAATGGCTTGTCAATCACTGCCATGAAATGCAACAGGCAAGGATAAAATTTTCATTTTCAGAAATTATATCACTTTATAGTACAATATTCCTTATTCAGCTATATATAAATACTTAATCAGTAAATAAAAATAAAAATTATAATTTAAAATAGATAAGACATTAATACTAATGTAAAAATGTACAAAAAAAGTATAAATATATCAAAGAAAATCAATATGTCATTCTAAATATTTAGAGATTCAAATAGGTGTATTTTAACAGTTTTTATTCCATCATAACAAAGAAAGTCATTATTATGGATGGAACATATTTTCTAATGTTAAAACAAATTATGAAAAACAAAATTTATCAAGGTTTTTTATTTTTAAGTTAACAAATTTAAATCACAAATCTTAATTTTTTTCTTAAAAATGCATTAATTCTTCACTTAAGCCATTTTTACAAAAAAATCCTTAAGACAATTGCATTAGTTATTTTTGTTTTTCAATGTTAGCAAGTTAATAATTGTAAAATGCAAACTATTTAGTGACACTCAGACTCTCAATGTAATTCTGTTGACATTTAATATTAAAATAAATATGGAAAAATATCAGTGAAATTTTGGAGTTTCTCTTGATAGCAAAATATTTATTTAGTGATTTATAATTCAACCTATTGTTCTTATCTTGTTTTTTTATATATAAAAATATTTTGTCTGTGTGCTCTGTAGCCATCTTTTGGTTGATAAAAAATATCTCCAAGATAATTCTTGTGATTTTTTTTACTGTGATGTCATTTTTGCTCATTCCTGCTGAGCACATAAATTTCACTATCTGCTCCAAGAACTGCACTCAACCACTAAGTGATTGCAACACTGATAGTTAAAGCCACTGTCCTAATGGTCAGGAGGTGGTGTATTTTTGTAGTCTTAAATAAAAAAAAAAAAAAAAAGAAGGATTTATCAGCCAAAAATGTTCTCTATAACATCTACAACAATTAAGATAACGATAATCTGACTAAATCAATGAATAATGACAGCAAAATTTGTCCATTTATTTTGGAAGCTGGTAAGAAGCCAGCATCCTTCCCTCATTTGGCCCTTCCTAGACTTTCCCACATTTTTTTTTCTTTTATAGTGAAAAAACTCCTTCTTGAGAGTCAGTTCCACAGATCAGCAGTCCTCAGGAAGAAGCTGCATAAGTAGAACTTACATCTCACAAATGGAATATGAAGGGAATGAGGGTGGTTTGTTACAATGTGCATAGCATGGTGGATCTTAGTCATGAAGATTAGAACTGGTGGAACTAAAGAATATAATTTGTTTGAACACTTTCCATGGAAATAGTGATAGAGCAGTGAGAGGCTTGTGACATTTCATCTGTGAAAAAGAGGTTATACTGTAGGACAGAAAATAATTTGTCACCTATAAGTATGTCGAGATGCTTTTGGACTATAGATTATATAGTGAAGCTCCTACCCATATATGGCAGCATTACTCCATTTTTGGCCTGGCACCCCGCTTTTTATGCTGTTCTAATATGGCTGAAATTTGCATGTGTGCAAATATCGTCTCATTTTGGATGAGATCGGCGTGCATAAATTGCGTCTTCAATAGCAGCCATATTTCTTTTTGTCATCACTTTGCAGGCAAGACACGTTCGCGCTCATTTCAAATTCTGAGGTAACTCATGTCTTTTGTCACAGTCCACTTGAATTCTGGGTTAAGTTTAAAACCCAATAGGTACTCAAGGCATTGAGGTCTCCCCAAGGGAACATCAATTCATCATGATTGGTGATAGTTCAGTTTGATCAGCAATGATGGAATGCAACTAATTTGCTTTTTGAGGCATCCGAGCAGTTTTTCTGCTACTGAGACATTAGAGTTAGGTTAGAAGAGAGATCAGCTGCTAATCTCTAGTCATGTAGAGTTTTGAAAGTGCACCCATATACTGTTATATCATAAGCATAGATATTCACAAATGGTCAGAGTATACTCTTAGGCAGATCATTTATGTAAGTAAAAAGAGGGTTGGCCTAGGAATTGACCTCTGAGTGATGTCTGCATTGATTGCTAGGATCCCAGAGGACTGGCTGCTAACAACTACCTTAACAACCTTCTTGTTGATTATAGCCTCAAAACCAATTGATCACTGGAAGAGTTTTAAAAGGCAGTAACTTCATTTTTTCACTTAGCATTTCACCATTTAATTATTTTTTTAAACAAAAACCTTAAACTAAACTAAAATCCAATCTGTCAAAGCTGTTATCTACAAATGATTATTAATCAATAGCTGTTAAATATTGGAGTTGATTGTTATGATTTTAATTAATGCAGGAAAAAAAAAATCAAAGTGCTTATTCACAATAATTTCACTTACAATGACAATAATAATACAGCAGCTGTTAAATAGTAAATGTAAAAATATTTTCCTTCAATTAAGGAAAAAAATATTGAACATCTGGCAAATGACAACTATAGATTATCAGTAAATTAGTTCTGACTAGTACATTGCATAGCAGAGTAATGTGCATGCAAATGATATCAATGAGATTTATAAAATGTTCAGATAGTGTTTACTCTACGTATATACTTCAGTTTGTATACTTACAAATCATTCTTTTATTCTTCTTTAGTAAAATTCACTTCCACTTTTTTTTAGCATACTAGAAAAAGTTTCATAAGCCTTAGGATAAAAAGATAATGCTTTATGAAAAAAGATATAAATCATTTAAAATGGCACACTGTTTTTCATTGAATTACAAAAAAATTTAATTTAAATTTTGCTGATAATTCTTTCCAATCAATTTTGTAATATTAACTCCTTATAAAGTATCAACAATGTTCTAAAAAGCCTTGGTCAGTAAAATAAGAAGATGTCCAAACTTATATGTAATGCCTGTTTTATTACTTCATCTTTATGATACATCTTTTATTATTATTATTATTATTATTATTATAGATTTTATCAATGTTCAAGCTCAACAATTAATATAAAAAATTTTAAATTGAATTTAAGATTTTTCACTAACTTATTGTACAGGATTACTACTGAAAATAGAGTATATTAATAAAGTACATTCAATCAAATGTCAACAATAGATGATGGTTAAAAGTACAAAGGAGATCAATGACTGTTCAGATGTTACTGTAGTTGTTCAAACTTTTTAATCATTTCACCCCAAGCAAGGCAATAAAGCCACTAAGATGCAAGGGGTTATTGAGTGTTAGAGAATACAACAAAAACAAAACACAAAGAGAGAGAACAATAAAAGAAGATAAAAATTGACATTGCATTTAAATTTTTGAAGATCAAACTTGACTGGGAAGCAAGAAGCCAGAAGAGAGTTCCACAAGGGAGAAGTGTGACAAGAAACTATTAGCATAGAACTTATGGTTACATTTAGCTATTTCAACTGTAAAATGATGAGAGCTTGCCACCAATCTAGTACAGCACTTAGTCATAAAGTCTAAGTATGATAAAAGACAGTTCATTAGAATAATTACCATGAAAATATAAAAAAGGCGCAGGTAAGCTACATTATAGCAATGGGAAAATGACTGAAGCCAAGTCAGAGCCAATGACATTGCAGATTCTTATTTAGATTTTATCAAGAGTACCAGATGAGATATATATATATATATATATATATATATATATATATATATATATATATATATATATATATATATATATATATATTTCAAAGCAAGGACGAATGGTAGACTTATAAATATGATTCTATAAAATAGATTCTATTGACTAGCACAACACAGTAAACCAACTTTCCTAGCTGCAGACCTAGCAATTGATTCAATATAATCTTTGCACTTCATGTCAGCAGAAGACATTAGTCTGAGAAGGCATAATGAGTAACTCTCCTTGAGGTTAGCATCAGCCATATAGATGGAAGGTAAAAAGGATTCTTTCAGATGATCAAAAGAGAGCAGTTTCATTTTGGAAGTGTTAAAATTAACAAGCTACTCCCTTGCCCTAGTTAACAATAGATTGTAGATCATTTTTGAGATCAGCTGCCAATTTTACCATATAATAATTGTATCATCAGCATAGATACAGAGTTGAGAACTGATAACATTAAGAAAGTAATTTTTGAAAATTAGTACCAATATAGAGTCCAGAGGAACAGCTGCCTTAGTACAAAAGGATCTAGTAGTGTGGCCAATCAAGACAACATGCATTTCACAATTTGATGACTGAATCAGTTCAAAAATTTACCTAGAAATACCACAACTCATCAACTTACGAAGAAGACCAGTATGCCAAACCTTGTCAAATGCCTTTGAGATATCCAAAGCAACAGCCATATTGCTCATCTGAAAGAATACCCTGCAAGGTAAAATGCTTAACCACTTCAGACTTAATTAGAGCTAGTACTTTGCCCCACCCTAAAAATATAGGCTGATAGAAGGACCAGATAGTTCACCAGAGTTCTTAAAGACTGGAACTAGAAGATTTCCAACAAGCAAGAAAGCCAGAAGCAGTAAGGCATTTATTGTAGAGTTTAGAAAGAACAGGAGCCATTTCAGGAGCACATTTCTCAAGGACTATGGCAGGGATACTGTCAAGTACACATGCTTTGTGAGGATCCAATTTAGAAATGGTAGCAGAAAGCATGGACAGAATTATATATATATCACTCAATAGTGACTCAGTTAAGTGGAAAGTCAAGTAAAAATACTCCAGATGAATCAAGAGTAGAATGTAAAAAGAATTTACAAGCAAAACATTTTGCTTTGTGAGCAGATGTTAATGCTTCAAAAAGAAGAGAGTGAATAGGAGAGGAATATAAGACTTACTCTTATTTAGCACACTTATTAGATATGGTGCCTCAGTCTATTAGCAAATAAAGACTCAGCCTTTTTGAGAACACATTTACAATGATTACAAGCAGACACAAATAGGTGCTTGTTGTAATCAGAACTATCACACTGGTACACCCAGAAAAAGTGATTCCTGTGAGCTATAGTGGCTGAACAGGCACATGTGAATCCAAGAGAAGATTGTGGTTTCACCTGGTATTTGTAAGATATAAAAACATTAATGTCGGCTTTAACCTAAGAAGAAACTTGTGGCACATTTCTCTATAATACTGTAGTGTGAAATTAAATAATAATTATTATATAAGTCACTCTGAAGCCATTTACCAGAACTACAAAAGAAAAAAAAATAGCTATCTGAAAGAAATAAGAACATTATTATACTTTCTAATATATGTGCAATATTTTTAGGGTTGTACAACAACATAAAAATCTTTTACTTTCAAGTAATATGTATACTACAATAAAAAGCATTTTTTGTGAATCTGTGGAATAAAAAAGATAAATGGAATAATCCTGATAGACAAATTCTAAGATTAATGGTGAATAAAAAAGGCTTTGAGCATAATGAAAAACTCTTTAGCAAATTATTGAGGTGTCATGTTAACAATTCTAAACTGTCAGTTTTCTATATTTAATTGGTATAATTATATATTTAATATAAACCAAAACTAGAAATGAGACAATGAAACACTTTGCTAGAATAAACAAAAGGCAATTGCTGAATAGAAAAATTCCATACAAGTTTTAGTAACTTATCTACAAACTTCTCAAACTTAGTCTTTCACCATTTTTACACATCTGTTTGTCTGTAACTTGCTTTTGTTTTTACTCCAAATCAACCTGAATAGGAGAATATCCTATTTTAAAATAAACAAAACTTATATCAGAAACTAATACATTTCCAGATTGCTTGGCAGCATTTTCCCTGAAACAGTAAGAATAACAAGGCTAAATTTAACTTTTCTCAAACATTATGTTTACAATTTATTGTATACAATAGTACAATAAAACTAGGTTGAGTCATAAGAATAAGAAAGACAGAATTGTAGTTATCACCACTTACATAAAAAATAATTCATGAATTAAAGGACTAGTTTATTCAGCTGATAAGATGGATATTCAGAAGTAAAAAGAAAAGTAAAGTAAACAGTGAATCCCAAAAAATAGAGTGTCAACAAGTGCAAAGTAATTATTGTAGATTAGTAAGTGATCTGCCAAAAATATTATCTGTTTGGAAATAAACACATTGTTAACCATGAGTATGAATTGTCACTGGTTATGTGCAGGTGGAATTTAAGAGAAGCAAAATTCCAAAGAAGAGTACTTTCAAAGATAACAGCTAAAATTAGTAATGTTTACTCTGACTATAAGCTTACATACAAGTGCTAACAAAACTATATCAAAGTTTTTGGTGAAATTAACATGGATCAGGAAATAATAGATATACTATCATAAAACCTATACTTTAGTCTTGATAGATAGCAATTGAAATTGGAAAATATATTTTGCAAAAAAAAAAAAAAAAAAAAACTACAATGGAAAGTAAATGCCAATTTCTAGCAGGCAAGAATCATAGGAATCAAATTTATCAGTATATCAAATTTACCCATGGTTCAAGAAACTTCAAAAAAGTGAATGTTAAAATTGAATGTTGGTTTTGACACAAGTCCAAATAGCCTTTCTTCCTTTTTTTTTTCTCTTTTTTTTTTTTAATCATTTCACCCCAAAGTTGCAAAAATGCAAAGGGTTACCAAGAGTCAAAAATATGAGAAAAATCATTATTAATGAGTGAAGACAGTAAAAAGACAGGATTCAAGAAGTCAGAAGATAATGATTGACATTGCATTTAAATTTTTGAATATCAAACTTGACCTGAAAGTAAGAAGCACAAAACAAGAAAATGTTAGCATAGAACTTAGTTAGCAATTTCAATTGTAAACTGATGTGACTTAGTTGCCAATCAAGTATTTAAGTTTTTAAAGCTAAGGTACCAAAGAGGAAAGATTATCAAAACAGTTATCATGAAAATAGTTATAGAAAAGGTATAGGGAACCTACATTAAGGCAGTGAAGCAGAGCAGCCAGGTCAGGACCAATAACATAGTAGATTCTTTGGATTTTGTCAAGAATCTAGATACCTAGCACCAGATCAGATATGGCAGCAATATAATATTCAATGCAGGAATGAAAGTTGTCTAGTATGAAACAGTGAACCAAATTTTCCAGCAGTAGGCCCAGCAATTGATTCAATATTCCACTTCATGTCAGCGGAAAATATTAGACTGAGTCATTCTCCTGCAGATTAGCATCAGACATGCTGATGGAAGGTAAGAAAGGTTCTCTCAGATGATTAAGAGAGCAGTTTCATTTTGGAAGCATTAAAATTAACAAACCATTTTTTGCTCCATAATAAAATTGTTATACTTAACCTCTTAGTCAAAAATCAGGAGACAATACAAAGTGATAAGTTAATGTTAACCAAGTAGTTTTTGCTGAATTTACTTCACAAATTCCAAACAAAGACATTTATTACCATTTCA
This sequence comes from Acanthosepion pharaonis, assembly GCA_903632075.3. Lineage (NCBI taxonomy): Eukaryota > Metazoa > Mollusca > Cephalopoda > Sepiida > Sepiidae > Acanthosepion > Acanthosepion pharaonis. The sequence goes on from CAHIKZ030005320.1 coordinate 1,642,922, forward strand.
AAATGGAGTCTTATAGAAATGTGCAACTATAAACAACAAATGCTTTTTATAGACCAAAATCTGAAAATTCTCAATGTTTAGTACAGGCCTATTGTAAAACAGACCACAGGAAAAATTGAAAATATTAATCTCCATTTGATATAAAAATCATAATAATCTTATAAATAATGCAATTAAAACCTTTTAATAGATATTTTTGTTTCAAGACTTATAACAGCAATGAATCAGATTACAAAATGTTGTTGCTATAGAAACCATAGCCACCTACACAACTAAGATTTACTTATTCAAAAAAGTAAAATCTGCAAGAAAAATTCTTCAAAAAACAAATATAAAATTCTTTCTAGAAATCTTTTTCAACATATGCAAGAAGTTTAAATGCCAAAATAAATAAACTAATAGGTAAAGGAAAAGGTGTGTCTATGCCTCTTGAAGTTTAGACAGGAAAAGATATTTGGGAAATAACTTTTCTTCAGCAGGCAATATTCTATACATAACCAACTGAATTTATCAAAAAATAAAAATAAAATAATTTCTTCTAGGAAAGCAGATGAAATATAAGCAAAATGAGTAAATAATTTTAAAAATCAACCAACAATTCAAAACCTTTTTGCTCTATCAGATTTTTGAATGCTTACTAACTTTATATGAAAGAATATTTGGTTACATCATGCACAATGTATTAATATAAGTCATTATTAATTACTGAAAAAAAATGATACATTTTATATGATTGAATCAGTTTTGGAACTGATTCAACTGGAATGCAATAGATTGGTACATTTTTTAAGTGAGTTACAAGATTATGTGCAGTTCTTTTTTCTCTTTCTTTTGATGACAATGAAATCATTACTTTTATTTTTCCCATCAATACAATTATCCCTATTGATATCATGCTAAAATACAAATATGTTTTTCAGTACCAACTTTAAATATTTTCTAAATTTAACATTTTATAAGAATGACATTTTCACAATAAACTTCAAAAACTAAGACAAATTGCACATATATTAAAATAATGGAATACTAAAATAAAGTCATAATCTTTACAGATTAAAAAATATTCTTTTCTAATTTTTACTTTTCATCTTATTTAAGATATTTTTAATTAAATAATGTAGTGAAACAAATATCATTTGAAGTTTCTTTGCAGAACTCACATAAGTTTAAATTGTTAGAAGTATACTTCTGCAACTCAGAGATTTGCAGACAATTTTTCTGTTCAGTGAATTGTTACATAAAAACTGAATTTATATCAGTAAGAAGTAACTAGGGTGAACTAATGAAAAAAATTATTATTCTTAACTTATACTTTGTAAAGTATCTAAAAAAAAAAATTAATCAAAGAAGTAATTATTTTCCATGTTTAAATATATTTGAGTGTTTTCTGAAGTGAGATAGCAATTTTACAATGCAAGTTTTATAGTACAAATAATGATTCCTTTTCATGTAACTTAAACTTAGTTCAAATATGCATAACACTATTTACAAAATAAATATTCAGTTTTCACCAGCTTTCAGGAATTCAAATGCAACAATTGTCAAATTACTATCAACAAATATATTTTTTAGAAAAAGTTTCAAATGTTGCAAAGAAAATATTTGGAGAATTTAACTAAAGATCAGGCAAAAACAAGATTATCAAAAGAATCACATGATGAAATTCTGAACATCAAATTGTCATGAATTTCCTTTATTGAAATTATATGGGAACAATCATACCATAAAAATGCAAGAAGGTTCCATCTGAATGTGAGTATGCTTTTTTACGAAAACAGGATTATGCATTGTTACAAAAATGAATAAAAAATTTTTAAAAATTAAAAAAATAACTGAATAAAGATGACAATAAGAAAATCTATTTTTAGTTGCAAAAGAAAATCACAAGTTTAATTTATACCTTATTTTTAAAACCAAAACCATTACCAAATGCATCCAATTTTGTAAAGGTATAGTTTTCTATACTTAACATCATTAGTCTAATTGATTGGTTACTCTTGAAAATAAACTTGTTTTTGTAAAAGAGCATTAAGGCAGTAACAAAATTTTAAATTAAATCTGTCAGAAATTAAGAATATGTCTTACACAACTTTCTATATAGTTGAAAAATTATATATGAACACTTGCAAATACAACAATAGCATTGTAAGCTTAACTTTTATACAATTTTAAGAAATAAACTTGAAATAAATAGAGAAAACTCAAACCAAGTAGGAATTACTGAAAGTACAATGAAAATATAACAGTATTTGATGCTCAAGCCCAGGAAAAAAAAAAAAAAAAGATCTTAACTGCTAATTTTTAAGGCAGAGAATCCTCCTTGATTTACAAAATTGAAACAACAATCTGTTTACATTTGTTGTGTTGTGTTGTTTGGAAAAGCTAAATTTAATATCAACTGAATGCATTATCAAACTGTAAAGGACATATTAACTATTCTCCTAATGTAAGTTACTTTGGATTACAGAAGGTTTTTCTTGTTTATTCTGTACAGATTAACAGCACTCAACTTAGGACATTTACACTGCTGATAGGGATAGAGAAATTCAATCACACATTGATAACTAAATAAATACTTACAAAATGAACCAGGCATACTCTTATATATTTCTCAATAGTACTATGAAATCATATGATCAATGTGAAATGACTGATTTTGTTTAGTAATTTTCAAAATGATTTACTATTTCTGTTTTAAATAAATTATTTGTTGATTATTTCATAAGTTTTTTTTTTATATTTTTAGGCAGTCCTGGAAAGCCTTTCCACTTTTTTCATTCTTTATACTTGTATAAATTTAAGCTGGACAATAAAACTGAGGAACATAATTCATCTGACAGCCAGACATAAACTAACATGTTTAACAGTATGTAACTGATCCATTTTTGCATAATGTGAAAAGCTTAACAATGGCAAGAAAAAGGTGAAAATGTCAACCAAAAATTATACTATTATCCCAGGAAGAGCAGTTTGATACACCACTTTGCATTCAAATTAACCAAACAATGTATATAAATATGAAAACTAGCTTGACCTTAAACATTTGCAACTAATATTATCCAATAATTTATCTGTCTATTCAGCATACATTCCATGAAGATAACTTTTATAGTTTTAATGTATTTTTTAAACAAGCATATAGACCATTTCCTTACATATTAAAATGACTGAATAAGCCTTCAATTATTTTATCAACTTCTTGAGTAAGAAATTATTAAGGAGTGTTGACAACTTGTTACCAAAGTATAATCATAGATGACAAGGAAAATATTAATAAAAGTTCTATAAATTTAAAAAATTTACTTAAATACTAGAATTCCATTTGGGAAAACCATATAATGGCATTGGTAATGTACAATTTTTATTGACATTTCTTTTGTATTGATGAAGAAATGTTATAGAAAATAAATCAAAATAAGAACAATAAAGAGGACCATGAAACAGATTAGATATATAATAGATGTCTTCCTCTACCTTCTACTAATTAAAAAGAAGTTCTAGTAGTTTTAAAATAAACATTTGCTATCATATTTTGACATCTGTATTCTTTCATTAACCAATATTACAAGTGGACAGGATCCAAATTCATTTTCATATAAATTATAATCTTACTTATTATAAAACGCAGATTGTGTGTGTGTGTGTGTGTGTGTGTGTGTGTGTGTGTGTCTGTAACGTTTATATGTTGGCTCGAATTTCCTACATTTTTTAGCCGATTTCAACAAAACTTCACAGGATTACATAAAATTACCTTGTGGTGGTTCTAACATGCCGAAAATGGGAAAAAACACAGTTGTTTTTTAATAAAATCAATTTAAAAACACGATTAAGACACATCGTGAGAATGAAAGGGGACAACTCACCCATGAAAATGTAAACAAAAGAGCATAGCATGATGAAAAAACGCCGAACTTGACTTAAAAAACAAAATTTTATCGTCTAATGTTCATATTATTATTAAAGAGGAAAGATCAAAGTATTTTGGGGTATTATTTTACATTTTTAATCGTTCCTAGCACGTCTGAAATTTTCGTTAAAAAATATTCTTTTTTTTTTGTCAAAAAAAAAAAAAAAAAAAAAAAGGACAGAATCATTTTCAATCATTTTTTTCAATTTGATAAAAAAGATTAAAATCTTACTTTGATATTCTTTTAAAAATCAATTATCATTTTTTTCAAAACTGATTTTAATAAAAAACAGAAATTATACTGTTTATTTAAAATATTTTGAACCAAGCTTAACTTAGCTTCTGAGCCGAAAAAAATGTAATTTGAAAATAAAACAAAGCAGGTCATAACCTTTCGCGTCGCTTGACAATTGACGAAAGGTACATTCATGACGTTTAGATAACTTACGGGAGGAAAATTCTTTCTACGGATGGAAGGAAGTGAAATTATTTAAGTGAACAAATTATTTACCTTGTTACTTTTTAAGGAAAACTTTCAGCGCTCTAATTTTTTTTTTTTTTTATTTTTTTGTACTTAGCTTTCATTTTTATGTTTACGATGCTTTATGGAAAATATAAAGAAATTAAAAAATAAGACTGTTAATAGTGAGATTAAATTTCATAAGAAAAAGGTATCTAATTAATTTAGGTACCTTTCTTATGAAATTTTATCAGAAGTGTACATAAAATACTATAATTTTATGTACATTTATTACATTTTACTGTGTTATTTGTATTTCCATTCATCTTATTATTAATTTTGATATTTCATTTATGGAAAAATGTCATAACTGAGATTAATATAAAAATAAGATCATATAAATTAAAGTTTAGCAGTAGTTAAATTTCATAAGATGATACTGTTACTTGTAGGTACCCTTCTCAGTTGAAATTGAAAACTCAAATTAACTTCTCCATACGTGTTTTCGAAAAGTAAAGGGCTTAACAGCGGAGAACAATGCTGAACTCAAATAATGCAACTAAATTGTATTCTGGTTGGTCTTCCGTACTTGATAATTACTGTCCGACTATAAACACAAAAATTACATTTCTTAATTACCATGGCTAATCTGATTGGTCCAAATTATACAATTTTCAAAGTGCTAGACAATGACAATCTCACACGGACATTTTGAAAGGTTGATGTTGCTTTTTTAACTAATGTTAAAATATTTTTAAAATTCAATTTAAACATTTTTAAAAATCTTTTAAAATTAAAGAAATAAGAAATAATTGTATTAAAATATAATTTTCATTGAAAAATTTTTTTGCTTTCAGAAAATATTGTCCATATTCATAAAAACAAATTAAAACAAATAAAAGCATTTGAAACTAAATAATATATTTGTTTTATTGAGTTTTGTATGTTACAATTCACAGCTGATTTTCAGGTACCTTGGCCAAAAAAAAAAAAAAAAAAAAAAAAAAAAAAAAAAAAAAACATGATTTGCATTCTTCAAAGCCTTTAACTATTGTAATCACTAAAACCGATGGTCTCGAATTTCTAGAGTTTTTCATAAAATTAGTTATGGGGGTGTTAATAAATATAAAAAAAAATATTTCTGCCATGACTTTAAAAAAAAAAAAAAAAAAAAAACATTTATAATAATTTCGATCATCTGTGAATAGTTTCTGAAAGTTTCATTAACATCTGACAATAATTTTTGCAAGATTTTCCAAATTAATGTGTGTAAATACAAAAAAACGCGCTAAAAATTATCTATGTTATTTACTACCCCTTGTTGCGACAAAGAGAAACAAAGTTTTTTAAATCAAAATTTAGAATATTCTAAAAAGATGGAAAAATTTTAAAAAATAATTAAAAAAAATTTAGTCTATCCTCTTCATAAAAACATAAGCATTTTGACGATAAAAATTTTGTTTTCATAAACTTTGGCATCTTTTTCATCAGACTATGCTCTATGTTTTAGCGATTCCGTGGAGTGACTTAGGTTAAAAAACCCAGGTTGTGTGTGTGTGTGTGTGTGTTCCTTTATATATGGGATCGGATTTCTTACATGTTTCAGCGGATAAAACAATCATCCACTTTTTTTTTTTTTTCGGCAGGTAGTATTTCTTATTGTCTTGCACACTTTTTTTCTTTATTTACATTCAGAATGCTTTAAAAATTCCATTTACAAGACAATTGTTTATAATAAAATTCTATTCACCAATCGATAGACTCATAACGATTGTAAACAATGTTTTTGTTTGAATTTTGGGTTTGACCAAAAAAAAAAAAACTAATTAAGACATGCGTGTCCATCAACCTTAAACAATAATCTTTATCAATTTTATTTTTCAGTCTATATGATGGTCGATACTTGATCTATCTCTTACTGTTACATCCCCGGGCAACGCCGGGCTCTACTGCTAGTTGCAAGATAAAATGCATTATTTTTTATTTTTAAATAATTTCAAAACAATAAAGGATGAATAATTAAGGAAGCAAAGATGAAATCGCAGTAAATATCAATTTGTCCTTTGGATCTACAAATTATTTTGATGGTAGTGAAAATTACAACAGACTCCCAAATTAGAGGGACTCTTTTCAAAGATTACATGTACCTTGTCTGGTGTCTTGAGAAGATACCATTATTTTGATTATAATAATCAAAATATAATAATGTCAATTAAGAAAAAAATAGAATTGTAACCGTACCTGTTAAAAGTCCCGAGAAAGGAAAAAAATGAGCATGTAAAAACTGTCAATGTTTTAAGTACCTGAATACATTTCCTGAAAACTTGACACAAATAAAATTATTTTCTAAAGCATAATTACAACTGGGATATTTTCAATTTAGTTGTATTATAAGTTATAAGGATAAAATAAAAAAAATATTTTGTTAGATTATAACAAACTTTAGATGGTCAGATAAAAAAATCTTGTAGGCATTATTTTTTTTTTTTAAATCATTTCACCTCAGGTAAGGCAATAAAGCCATTTAGATGCAAGAGGTTACTGGGTGTTAGGGAATGAGAAAAACCACTATTAAGGAGAGAGGACAATAAAAGAATAAGAATTAAGACGACAAAGGATAATGATTGATATTGCATTTAAATTTTTGAAGATCAAACTTGACAGGGACACAAAGAGGCCAGGAGAGAGTTCCACAAATGAGAAATGCAATAGAAGAAATTAGTATAGAACTTACCGTTACATCTAGCCATTTTAACTGTAAATTGCCACCAATCTAGTACTGCTCTTAAATTCATAAAGTCTAGGTACCATAGTGGAAAGTTCATCAAAATAACTACCATAAAAGTATTTATAGAAAAGGCACAAGTAAGCTACATTGTGGCAGTGGAAAAGACTAAAGTCACGATGCAGGTCAGGATCAATAACATTGCAGATTCTTCTTTGGATTTTATCAAGAATCTCTAAATATATAGTCAGAACACCAGACAATATATAGCAGCTATATTCAAAGCAAGAATGAATGGTAGACTTATAAATATGTAAGATAGAGTCTGGCAAAAAAAAATTGTCTAGCACACATATTAGACCAAATTTCTTAACAGCAAACTTTGCAATCGATTCAATATATCCTTTCCACTTCATGTCAGCTGAAAAAGTTAGTCCTAGAAGACACAATGTGTCACTCTCCTGGAGGTTAGCAACAGCCATGCCGATGGAAGGTAAAAAGGGTTTTCTCAGATGATTAAAAGAGAGCAGTGTCATTTTTAGAGTGTTAAAAATTAACAAGCTACTCCAGATTGTAGGTAATTTTCGAGATCAGCTGCTAATTTAACTTTATCAAACCGATTAGATATACTATTAAGACAGGAATAAATAGTTGTATCATCAGCATCAGAGTTGAGAACTGGTGAGATTAGGAAGGTCATTTATGAAAATTAGAAACAACATAGGTCCAAGGATAGAGCCCCTTGGGAAACCCCTGCATTTATACAAAAAGATCGAGAAAAGTAGCCATCCAAGACAACTTTCATTTTGCAATTTCATAAGAAAAACTGAATAAATTCAAAAATTCATCCAGAAATACTATAACCTTTCAACTTGTGAAGAAGACCACTATGCCAAACTGTCAAATTCCTTTTGTTCAAAGCAACAGCCCGAGCGTCACCATTCTCATCTAAAGCTTCATAGACTTTTTCATCAATAATCATTAATATATCAGCAGTTGACCTAGAGAAGCTAAAGCCATATTGTTTATCTGAAAAAAGCCCCTGTGATGTGAGATGCTTAATCACTACAGAATTAATTGGAGATTCTAGTACTTTGCCAAAATGAGGTAGAAAGCTAACAGGTCAATAGTTACAAGATCAGATGGTTCATCTGAGTCCTTAAAGACTGGAACTACAAAGTAGAGGATTTCCAAAAAGCAGTAAATCAAGACATTTATTGTAGAGTTTAAAGAGAACAGGAGCCAGTTCAGGGGCACATTTCTTAAGGATTATTGCAAGGATACCATAAAGTCCACATTTCAGTTTAGAAATGATAGCAGAAACCATGGACAGAATTATATCTCACTCAATAGAGACTCACTTCTAAATCAGTCAAAACTACTCCAAATGAATCAAGAGTAAAATTTAAAGAGAATTTACAAGCAAAACATTCTGCTTTATCAGCAGATATTAACACTGTCTTCTGTTATTACTAATTATGCCACTTAGTTTTCTTTTAGTTTGTAGACTAATACTCTAAATGTTGGTGTCTACCTCCCCACAAAGGCTTCAGGATGACTTAGAAATGGAAACTCCAGAGATCATACACATCTGCTTCAATTTTGTGCTTTGTTTTGTCCAAAGACAAGACATGGCTAATCACAGCTTTAAAAGCTGAAGGTGAGAAAGAAATAGTTAATAAGAACATATATCATTGTTCTTTGCTTAGAATTATGAGTGACATCTCAACCATTTACTTTATACATGTATTGGCTTGAAAATTGAATTATTTGTTTTTTTAAATTTATGAAAATACTATACAATTTTTTTTTTATTCATGTGAAAAAATAAATTGAAATATAAACAAAATGACAAAAACATAAACAATTTTAAACTGTTTAATAATTGATATATAGTTTATTTTAATTCTGTTCTTTAAAAAAACTGAAGTATATTCAGATTATTGGTATATTTTGAAATTTAGTTTGTTTTCTAAGATGAAATTAATATACCCTTTTTTACCTATACTCTCTTGAAGAAAATAATGTATAAATTTAATGTTTAACTCAAAACAAATCCATTTACTGCAGGCAATAATAATCCATCTGAAATGTAATAATGAAGCTATCACATTTTATTATTATTTGTATTATTTTCATTTCCACATAAAATTTCTAATACATAATATACAAAAATACGACCTTTTATCATTTTATAAACATACTGCAAGAATAAAATTTAAAATTATCTAAAAAAGAAATATTCAAACTGAAATGTCAAAACTATATAAAATCTGGGTATTTTCAGAAAACAACTGAAATGTGATAAAAACAATAAAGATGAGGATAATCTAAATAGTTCCAGAAAGAAAATTAAATAACTGAATAAATGATTAATTTATCTTTTGATTGTCATAATAAAAGACTTCTTGATCAAAGTAAAGTAACTTGCAAATTAAGAGAGATTTTTTTTTAAATCTAAAAATGGACGGCAAATTAAATTCAACAAATTGCTTTGAGAAATTTTCAAATGATTACTTGCAGTTCTGTTTGTTTTTGTATTTAATAAAGTTTTAAAAACTCCTAGTGATTCCTTGTTATAAATGACACAGGTTTAATTTTTGGTTGCAGTAAGACTTAAATTTTTTTTTTCACGCGCGCATAAGAGAAAGAGAGAGAGAGAATGGGGACGGATTCGATCTATACATAGTGGGTTCGATCCTTCATAAACGTAACCTCAAAAAGCGATGTGTTACGATAAATTTCAACATTTTTTAAAAAAAAAAAAGTCAATCTTCAAATTAAAAAATGATCAGGTTTTTTAAAAAATTATTTAATTATAGAAATCAATCCCTAGCGTTTATTTGTACGTTTCTAAATTAGTTCGCTTTTTAAGTAGGGTAGGCAGAACAAAAAACAAGTATGACTTTATTGACTTGTGTCGTTAGAACCAACAACAATCGATGCAATTTTTTGCTAATTTTTTTGTCAGAATAATATTGCCATTTTTGGTCAAACACGATGTTTGTCGTTAATTTTTAAGAAAATCTATCAAGATAATGAAAAAAAAAAAAAAAAAAAAAATCAATGGAATTAATAATTAATCTTATTTAAATTTTAGAAAGCAATTTTATCATTTTTATTTTTATAATGCAACTGTTTTAAAACAATTCTAAAATGCTAGCTTTTCAAAAGCTTGAAAAAACTGTTTTATCTTATATCATTATTTTTTTAAAATTCATTTGATTTTTTTTATATTCGAAATAGGCCTTTCTTTATTGCTTCAAAAAAAAAAAAAAAAAAAAAAGACATTCTCTTGCTTGAATCTTTGAGTAACTCGATAAAAATAATAGCCAACAAAGCTCAAAAGAAACAAAATGAAATTTTTTTTTAACTTTAAGAAGTCTATGTAATAAATTCCTTATCAATAGTTTGATAACCAATATCAGAAAATCCTACATGTCACCAGCCATTATTTTCAAAATTTGACAAAAATTATCAGTTGCGCGATTTACACATCATGGCACTTACGAAGCTCTAACCAATACTTAGCATAATTTTAATAAATTTAATAAGAATTATTTTGTAAAAAAAATGTAAAAATTATAGATTTGTTCGTTTGGTTTTTTTTTTTTTTAACTAAGCCTCTTACTTGTCAGGGAAAATATTTTTTTCATATTGGGTGGGTGTGGCGTACTTTAAAACTGAACCTTAAAAGTTTTTTTTAAAAACAGAAAAAAATGTGTTCGATTTCATTTTTAACTTCTAAAGTGGAAGAAATGGAACAAAAACATCTTAAATAACAATGGAAAAGTAAAAATTTTTTTTTTTAAATATACCATGCCTCTTCTTAAGAAAAAAAAAGAGTTTAAAAATAAGTTTGATGACATAACGTTTTTTTGTTACACATAATGTCATAACGTGTGGATATTGAATGGATGAAGTTTAGCTTGTTTCTGCTTTTTAGTTTTTAGGTAAGTTCAATTTTTTTTTTTTTTATTTAGCAACATGAACTTTAAGATTTAAAGAAGTTCTTTAAAAGAACTCTTTTTACATTAACAACAGCCAGATGATAGTTTTTCTGTTTCAATAAAAATTGACTTTTTGACGACATAAAAAATATTTTATTAATGAAAATATTACGTAAAAAAATGACTAACTAAAATTTAAAAACAAAAAAGATGAAAAAGCGTTATTTATTTGTCGCTATATTTTTATACTTCTCTAGAATTGGTTTGTTTACTACATATTCAATTCAAAATTGATATGCAACAATATTGAGAAAAAGTTGCAAATTAAACATTTGCAATTTTTTTTGTTTTTTTGTTTTACACACAAAAAATGCTAAAACTTTGAAGTTCTCATTTTGTAAATATTCAAGTTCGTAACTCGATCAAAATAAATTTAATTATAGTTCTTAAAACGTAAAATAAATTTTAAAAAATGAAATGACAGTTTCTTCAGAAAAGTTGTAAAAAAAGCAAATAAATGCAACAGGATTTCGCAGAAAAAATGAAATAAAAAAAATAAACAGCAAAAATAATTTTTAAAATTTAATGAAACAAAATATTTTCATACTTCGTGTTAAAGACACTAAAAAAATATAATTTCTGCTAAAAGTACAACGAAGCACGAAATTATCTTTCTCCTTTTGATTAGCACACGAATAATTAAAAAACGTAGTAAACCACCACAAAAAGAGTAATCACTAATGTGACACTTCTAATCTCAAGTTAAAAACAAAACAAAAGCAGATGTAATTAAAAAAAAAAAAAAAATACAACCAGAATATGGAAAGTAATTATTTTAATTTGACAGTTAAAAACAGTGGAACTGAAACTAAACTTGGTTTAAACAGTTTCTCTCTTATTTACTACAGAAAAATGTTAGTCGAATTATATTGTTTTAACATTTTTACTTTAGTTCAAAATTACTTTCAAAATATGTAAAACAAAAATAACATTTTGTAGTCCATTTTTGAGCGTACTATGCATGTTTTACTTTACATGTCAAAAAATATTTCTAAAAAGTAACAGAAATAGACCATATTTTTAGTTAGACTATAGTGTGAAACCATTTTTATTAAGAAAAATAATTGAGAATTGATAAAAAAAAAATATATATAAATTTAGACCTAAATTTATTACACCTTGAAAGTTTTATGTGAAATTGAAAATTAGTCAAACTTAATCTTAAAGTTTGTTTCACTCGGGAAAATATTGTTTATTGTTTATGAGCCAGCAAAACTAAAAATCATCTAAAAAGACCCAATTTTGAAATATATCCTTTTCAAAACAAATCAAACGATTTAATTAAAAAATTTAATTACGGATGATATTCAAACTCATAGTAAAATAAACTAAAACATTGGCAAAATTAAAAACAAAGCAGAATTTGAAGAGAGAAAGGCTAGAGAAAGAAAAAAAATGGAATAGAAGCAAAAACACTTTTTTTTTAGTGAAAAATAAGTTTGCTTTAAACAAATAATAGCAAGTGAATTACTTACTTAGTCGATGAGGTAAAAATAAGCAGAAGCCTCCTAAATCATCAGCCTAATAAATTCTTAAATTTGCTTAGATTAAAAAAATAAGTTATAAAACATAAAACTTTGTAAGTGGTTATAAGCCATAATATTTTTTTGAAAATGTAGTAGTAGTAGCAACAGCAATTCAATAACTGTAGTAGTGATTATGGTGATAGTAGTATTAATAACTACAGTGAAACTGATCATAGTTTTACAAGTCTTTATAATGCCTAAAGTAATTTTACAGTCGTCATGACAACAGTGACGAGATGGGTGGTTTGGTATCGAAGCTTCTGCTTGTAAATTACACAAGTGGTTGGTTGTCAGGTGTAAGAGAAACAAGAAGGGAAGGTGCGGGATTAAATAAAAGTAGCAGCTATACCACTTACTACTAAAAGTGCTGAAAAGTTCTCGACCCAACCCACTCACCAAAATCAGACCAAACAGAATTTTTGGGGGAATCCCTTCTTGGTTGGGTCGAGAACTTTACAGCACATCATAGTATTCAGTATTGTTTGTATTTTCATAAGCTAACGAATAGAACGATAAGCTCAACAAACATCCATCATCAATGAATGAATAAATAACGAGATGTTAAAAAATAAAGATAAATCTTTCACCTATAAAAGTGGGACAATATTGAGCATAATTTTCTTTATGAAATATTTACAAATTATCGATGTTGCTAACACGGAAGGGGAAATTCTTGGAAGAAAAATAAAAACAAAGCAATTATCTTGTTTGTATTTGGCTTGATTTGCAATAACGAGGCAGGTGCGTACAAGGAGTTTGTTAACTGTTAAAAAGGAAAAAACACTTCTCAACTGCAAATTAAAACTACTTATTTTTTGTCTTCTGGGATTATTCGCTTTTTTTTTTTATTTCTTACCTTTTATTTCGCATCAAACAATAATTACAATAATAAACTTAAAAGGATCAAGTAAAGCTAAATAACGTTTTAATAAAAATAAGTACTTCTTATAAAACAAAAAAACAAGCTCACGACTGTTTTTTTTTATTGTTAATATTGTAATGTTGACTAACTGTTAAATGTTGTGTTGAGTTGGCTGTAGTGTATATCCTGTACGAGTTTTCAGAAGTTTTTACTAATTTAATTATTTCATTACGTTAAAAAGATGGCAAAAGAAAAAGATGTTCCATAAGGATATTTTTTATTAAAATGTGCGGTTTTCTACTTGTTTTAAATTTCGTAGAAAACAAAAAATTTAGTAAAATAAACATGCAATAATTTAAAATAAATTAGTCATGAAAACACAGTACCAGTTATTTTTTTTAAATTCATGAGTACTTTTCTATAACACGTTCAAAAAAAGCATCATTAAACCTTAAAAAAAACAATCAGTAGTAGTTGTAAAAAGCTTTACAAATCTTAAACAATAAAAAAAATGTACAAAAGTAAAACTTTAAAATTTAAATTCATTTAAGTTACCGGAGGAAAACTAAAATATTCGTCTCACTGTTTCTTTTCTGAAGACAATTCAATTAATCCAATTTTTTAAAAAATAGTTAAAAAAATTTAGTAAAAAAGTAAACGAATATCAATTTACTAGCCTAATTCTGTTGAATTCTCAATAAAAATATACTTTCAACTTTTTAAATTAAATTGTTTCGTTAGTCACTCGTCAATTATAGCCAGAGCTGAAAGATTTCTGGACAGTTCAATAATTGATCTTGACTCTTGAGACATTATTAAACGAAACAATTAATTTAACAACATGATAAAGAAAAAGAACAGTCTCTAAATCGCTCATCTGTTTCAAAGACATTTTTTTAAATAAAAGAACGGGATCAAACTAAATGAATAGTCTTTTTCTAATGACGTTATTGTTATTGTTCAACAATAACAAACAGTTAATGTCAGTGTTTTAACGTAAAAAAAAAAAAATAAAGAAGTTGGACAATGAATTGTCTCAAACAGTAAAAAAAAAACTAACAATAACATTTACTAAAACAATCGGAGTAACTTATCAACCCTTTTTAGAGAGTCTCATTACTTTTTTTTTAGTTTTCCAGTCACAACTCATTATTTACTGTGTACTGTAGTAGAATTATTCTACGAGTTCACAAAATATTTTTAAGACTATGTTTTCATTAGGCTCAAACGCAAACCAAATAATTTATGAAAATCGTATTGGCTACTATTTGCAATTAGAAGGGGCAGGTAAGAGATTAAGTTTAAAACTTTAAAATTAAAATAGGAAGAAAATGTGCTAGGATGACTGAGAGAGTTCATCAATAATGGGACAAAAGAAAATCAGCAGTGTTCATTGCACAAGTAAAAGTTTGAAACTGGTCCTGAAATTCCGAACCAGAACTTCTTTTTTCTTAACTTGGCATATTTATTTTAAAAAGAAAGCAGTACTGCTTTAGCTTTTTAAAATAAATAAAAATACTTACTTTATTGCTCCCTCCCCACATGTGATTTCTTTTTCGTTCACCCATTCCCATTCATCTTGTCTTGTTTCGTCCTTCTCTCCAAGAAACTACATTTCTGATTCAGGTTTGATTTTATTCAATTTATTCAAATTCAATCATTTACTACTGCTGCAAAGAAAGTTATTGGTACTTACCAAGAAGGGTGGAGTTCCCTATCCACATGGCATCACATTCCTCCTGCTTCTCCCGTCTCCTCTTTTATTATCTATCTTTATTCTTTTTAGTTTTAGCTTTCTTGTCTTATTTGTTATTATAATTCAGTCTTCTCTCATTTTCATTCCCGTTATTACTTGTTCTTTTACGTTGTTTACATCCTCAAATACTCGAAAAACGAAAGTTCAATGTAGGTAGCCAACCTTCTTTACGGGAGCTGAGAGAAGCACTAGTTTTAATTTTCTGCATCTACGTGCGTTTTAAAGTAAGTGCTATATTCGAGTTACAACCTCCGTGAAGCATTATTAATTTTCTAATTGGTAAGCTGCTACCAAGGTAAGATTGACTCCTAAGAACAAGAAGTGTTAATTTCTGATCTACACTGAACGCTCGTAGAATAACGATCTGGAAGTTGGAAAAACTAAAAAAGACAACAAAAATAAAAGAAATAGTAAATAAACTAAAAGCGTGTAGTGCAAAAAAAAAAAAGTTCAATTCAGTAAATTACAAATGTTCAGTGAACAAGTATCACAACCTATTGTTAGTGAGTTCCAATCTTACATCAGATGAAACCATTTCTAAACAAAAAAATAAGATGAAGATGATTTACAGAAAAATATAAAATATAGTTTTTGAACTGTCTTCATTCCATCCCAGTTTTCCAAATGCCAAATAAATTAAGCCAACAGTAGCACATTACTGTGCTTTTTGCTCGGTTTGATCATCCATATTTTCCTCATGTTTCTCATAATTGTTTTATTCCTATTATGAAATTGTTAGAAAACATAGTAGCACTGTTATGGTCCCACCCTAATATCTTTATCTAAATTAAAATTTAAGGAAAATGTATTGTTTGCAAGTTTTTAAAAATGGTTGAATACAATTTAGGAATCATACCTAACAAGAACTGAGTATACTTAAAACTCTGTTGTAGGAATTAAATTCTTTAAAATTATAATTATAGAAAATAATGCATTATTGTTATGATAGTTGTTTGCATTGTAAAAAATGAAATTGGAATAATACTTGGGACGTTACAGCAACAGTATGATAAAGACATTGCACAGTTGTATAGTTTTCAGTTAAATAAGGTTCTATGTGCTGCATCTCTTCCAGACATAGGCAATCATGATACTTCCTATCCCTTGTAGCCCTTTTCTCTTTTTGCTAAGGCTCTTGTCTCCTGGTGTGCCATCCATTCACACAAGCTCATCAGGCTTGTTGCCTTCCTCTATCTCTCTTACCCTGTGAGGGTTAAGTTTTCCAAGCTCTCTTTCCTCATTATGTGTCCAAGAAATTTTAGTTTTCTCTTCCTAATGTTGAGTAGAAGTTTTCTTTCTGTTGCCATTTTCTTTAAGACTTCCTTGCTGCATCCTTGGAATTCTACGTATCCTTCTGTAGAATCATATTTCTTCCACCTCCAGTTTCCTCTTCATCAGTGAGGAGATTATCCATCATTCACTACCATACAAGAGGATTGATATCACATGGCAATCCAGCACTCTTTTCTTTGTTTCTAATGAAACTTGTTTTTCAGCACCTTGCTTAGCTTTTAGAATACATCTTTCACTAGTCCAATGAATGTTCAGATTTCAGTGTTGCATTTTCCATCCTCTGTTAAAACACTCCCCAGATATTTAAACTTCTATACTTGCTTAATGATGACAACATCTTCAATTTGTAACTCACATCTTAGGCTTTTTCTCTTGTTGATGACCATACTTTCTCTCTTTTTACAGTTAATGTTTAGTCTTTTTTTTTTTGCTTTCCATTACAAACTTGTATAGGAGGTCCTGTAGTTTTCCTTTTGTGTCTGCAATTAATGCAGTGTCATCTGTGTATATTATATTGTTAAGATTGTATCCACTGATAATAAATCCTGGTACAGTCTCCACCGCCCTTGGAATAGCCTTTCTGTAGAGGTTGAATAAATCTGGAGAGAAGACTCACACTTGTCTTATGCACCTTTCTATTTTTGTGTGGCAACTCAATTCATTTTCTATCCATATGCAAGTAGTTTGCTCCTAGTATAAGCACTGGTATTATTCTAACATCCTTTACAAATAGATCGAGTTTTCCTAGCAGTTCAAAAATTTGTAAAATCACCTTCCACTGATTAAATTTCCAGCAAAGTTGGATATCTATTTATATATTAATATTACATGAGAAAGAAAAATGTTTACAAAATCTATAATAAACTCAAGTGTATTTTAAATTTTGAAATTTTCTTTTCTTTCTATATTTCTTTTTTTTATTTTTATTAATCACAATTTCTTTTGATATTCCATCATCATCATTTTGATCGTCCATCATCATCATTTTTCACACATTATTTCTTAATTACTTTGCCACTTATTTCTTTTTTTTTCACATCTTTCTTCCTTTCTGCTTGCTTTATTTTCTTTTCTTCAGCTTTACAATATCAAGTGTGGTTTCAAAATATTCAAAATTACAATTTAAAATATTTTCATGCTCTCATTATTCTTGAAGATTTTGTAATTATAGCAAACTATATTTATTACTAAATAAATGTTCTATCTTCATAAACAATATGATCTCTTTCTAAATCCTAATTTTATTTTACAACTTTGATTTATTTAAGTGCAAGGGTAAACATTTTTTGTAAAGTGTTGTATTAGTATCAAACAAGTGACTGAATTTGTACAATTATGATGGCCTTCACTAGCATATTGATAGCTTGGGTTTGTTAGAAACAAAGAAAAAATTATTGAACTGATATGACAGTGAATGCTGAATAATCTCATCACAGAAGAAAAAGAGACTTTAGTCAACAGAAATGTGGTTCTACAGAAGGAGGCTGAGAATACCATGGACTGAACATGTGAGCAACAACTAAGTTTTAGAGAAAATAGAAACAAAAAGAATACTTATACTTAGAATCAGAAAGAGGTAGTTGAAATTTATTGGGCATATAATGAGAAAAGAGGGCTTGGAAAATTTAACATTCACAGGACATGTTGAAAGCAAGAAGGACAGTGCAAAGTAGCAAATAACCTACCAAACGGGCTTCTGTAAAAAGTTGGCAGAACAGAGATTAGAGGAGATAGGAGATAGCAAAAAGACAAACACTGCTAAAAGCTATAAAGGACAGTAAGTTCTGC
The DNA here is from genome assembly GCA_903632075.3 of Acanthosepion pharaonis. Lineage (NCBI taxonomy): Eukaryota > Metazoa > Mollusca > Cephalopoda > Sepiida > Sepiidae > Acanthosepion > Acanthosepion pharaonis. Next base: position 1,661,249 of record CAHIKZ030005320.1, read on the forward strand.
AAAGCTATGATTGCCAAAATCTTGAAAGAACACAGTACATTAGATGAGTGAAAAGATGCCATTCCAAAAACTAAGAAGTGTGCTGTAGCTAGAGGTTGTATCAATATTCTCAATGCCTAATTCAAAACTGAACAACACATACAGAACCAATATATTTACTGAATGTGCTTTATCAATATTTTAAAGATGGTTGCATTTGGGTCATGAAGAAGGCAAAAACAAAAGTTTTATGACTGATTTTATCTCATTAAAAAAATTATTCTTGAACTTTTCTGTTTTGGGTAAGATTCTTTAATATTAATGCAAAATATTTCAAAGACCTTAGTCTATATGATAAAACAATAAAATATTTTTGTAGTATAAATTAAAATTGATTAAATAACATTTTATTTAAGTTGTTGTTATACTATTTTAATCAAAATCTCTTTCTGATTCATAAATACATTTCACTAAACATGTCAGTCAGATATGAGCACTAAGAAAGCAAAATACAAAATAAAAATAGTTGTCTTTTGTGCAAGGGCTCCAAGCATCACATCCGGCCCACAAAACAAATTCCTGCAAAAATTAAAAATTCAGTAGCCAATCACGAATGTTGCTGACACAAAAAAAAGAAAGATGAGTCTGGGAACCAGCACCTGTTAAACCATAGATATAAAAACAGCACACCTTGCTGACAACAGGAAGTTTGGCTCAACACCTTAACCTCATCAAATGACTGCCAGCCCATCCACACAACTCACCCATGTTGACTTCAACCCTGAAGATAGCACCTGCAACTTCAGTAATCCACTTCCAGGCCTCTCTCATCATCATCGCCACCATGATCTCAGTCAACCGACCAAACAAATCTGTCAACTCCCAGCCTTACTAACAACAGCAACAAACAAACCACATATCAACAATTTTGTTACCTTTTCATGCAATTACATATGCTGGCATTGAACATCATATATTTATATATATTCTGAAAATTGAACAATACACATTGTTGAAATTTTAATCCTTGTTTGTTCTTTCTTTTACAACCATACGCTAGTTATAACAACTGGTGTCTGAAGCATGCAGCAAGGTAAATGGACTATTACAGTCTTACACTGAACTCATCAACATCATCAGGGAACAGATTGGTATTATTAAAAATAAAATCCAGGCTAACGTATCCAGACAAGGTGCTGCTCAATGAAATACAGACAGACCTAAACATGTCAACCACCCTGAAGTCTGCCAACACAGTGAACACATTCGCAACCCACAAATCCACTGACTCATGATGTATGCCAACAGTCCCTATGCAACACCACAAGGAACATAAAAACTTTCAAACCTGGGAATAATGTCAATCATTTCAATACTGACCTAAACATGACCTACATGATCCTCATCAAACCACAACTTGCCACCCAACTCAGGATGAAGGAGGAATTCATTAAAATTGCCAAACAATTGCTCAATGAAGGCATTTTCCAGCAAATGCTAGATTCCCAACATGATACATCCAGCTTCAAACAACTGAAAAGCTACCAATGGCAGCCAGATGACCAACTTCCAATATCTTAGTTTTCCTTGGGACCTAAAATGGTGAAACAGTGAGAAATTGACAGATTTTGCTGGCTCAAAAATACCATAAGAGAAGCCACTGCCCATATAGATGCAAAATTCAAGGTAGACAACACTTCAGAAATGTCTATTGACACTGTCTTCTCACTCATGGGTGCAATGTTGATGAGTGAGAAAGTCAAGACCTGGACTCCAAATATATACCCCTATTTAATCAAAACAGTGGACAAACAGAAGCCACTATACTGCACAATGCCAAATCCATCCTTAATCAAAACTACAGGTACACAGAGATGGTTACCAAAATCAAGAAACCAATATATGCAGAAGCTATACAGAGGGCAGCTCATATTTTCATGGATGCAACTTAGTGTTATGATTGCTCCTGATAGTTTTGCATGATATTTCAGTGATTATTTCACTAAAGTTTTAGAGTAAGGATTTTTTCCGATAGAATTGCATTATTTTTCAGGGATTAATTCACTAAACCTCTTAGCTCAATAGTTGATTCAGAGAGAGTTTCATGATTATTCTGGTATTATTTCACTAAACTTCTTAACAGAATGGTTCATTCTGATAGAGTTGCATGATATTACAGGTATTATTTCACTAAATGTCTTAGCAAAATAATTGATTCTGATATTGTGGCATGATTTTTCAGGGCTTATTTTGCTAAATTTCTGAGGTTAATGTTTGATTCTGATAGATATGCATCATTTATATGGGTTTATTTCAGTCATCCTCTTAGCGGTAAACTTTCATGATTTATCAGGGATTATTTCATTAAACCTTTTAGCGCAATGTTTGATTCAGACTGAGTTGCATGATTTGTAATAGATTATTTCCATCAACTTCTTGGTACAATGGTTGATTCTGATAGAAATCCATGATTTTTTCAGGGATTATTTCTCTAAACTACTTATCTCACTGGTTGGTTCTGATAGAGTTGCATGATTTTCATGGCTTATTTCACTAAACCTCTGAGTTCAATGATTGATTCTGATAGAGTTGCATAATATTTCACTAAAGTTCTTAGTACCATGATAGATTTGCATGATTTTTCAGACATTATTTCAGTGAACTTCTTAGCACAATGTTTGATTCTGATAGAGCTCCATGATTTTTCAGGGATTATTTCACTAAAACTCTTAGCTCAATGTTTGATACAGAAAGAGTTCCATGATTCTTCAAGGATTATTTCACTAAACATCTTAACAGAATGGTTCATTCTGATAGAGTTGTAGGACTTTTCAGAGATTATTTCACTAAACTTCTTAGCCTAATTTGTTCAGTTTCCATTATGTATTATAATATAAATTTACTTCTGTTATTTCTTGTTTTTATTAGAGATTTAATTCATTAGACCTACTCAAAATGTTATTTTCTTTAATTTTAGATATTGCTTATTGATACGTTAACCACTTAGAAATAAAACCCATTCATGTTGATGATCAGTAATATGTAAAAGTCAATAATGTGTTGTCCATATTCTTTTCAGTAATATTTTTATGTATAATATGAAAATGAAGCTTTTTGCATTGCACTACCCACAAACAAATTGACAGGTTTCTTTTACTTTCTTTCTGTATAATTGTCCATTCTATTCCATCAATAAATAGCTCTTTTTGAATGTTGTTATGGACACTTTATTACAATCAAATGAATCCTGTGAGACTCATCATTAGTGCCCCACCTAGAATCTTTTTAAAAAATAAAAAAAATTCTCCACTAACAGCTAATGTGAAGAAACAGTCATGAAACATTATAATCATATCCTCTAATGACATATGTTTCAAAAAGATTTTCAATTTGTAGCTACTGTTATCCTCATTTTTATTGCTATATTCACAATCTTTCAGCCATTATATGCACCAGCCATCTTCAGCTGTTCGAAATTTCAAACCGAAGGGGGGGTAGGATTGTTCTAGTTCCACGTGCCATGCCTCTTCCAAATGTCTCAGTTATTTCCCTTTAACTCAACTCTCCATGTTTGGTTCACCACTGCTGCAGCCTAGTATTGAACTCATAAGTCTTTGGGTTTAGTCACTGGATCTAACCAATGCCTTTATCCACTTTGACATGTGTCCTTGAGTAAGTAATCATAATACCTCATCTCAGAGATATAGACAGATATAGTATTTGCTATTATGCAATCCACAAAGACTAATTCTAACAATTCAGAGACCCATACCACTAACTGTCTTATTGATAATAGAGTATAAAAATGGAAGTTTGTAATCCTTGCCTTGACAAAACTTAATGAAAACATTATTCTTTGAAATATTCAGAATAACATTGATTATTAAATGTTTAATCAGCTGTGCAATTTGTTGATTACATTATATGTATAAAGGACACTAAAATTAATGAATTTGACATTCCACTTAAAAGTATATTAACACTAAGATAATCAACTTCATACCAATATCTTGACTAACATCACCTATAATAAATCACATAGTTTACTGGTTATCAGATAAATTAATATTATGTCCATGCAGATAATTTGATGCACAAAAAAATTTATATAATCCTAACATTTTTTAATACCATGTTCCTTCTAGATGGAAGCAATCATGGCTCTTCACAAATTTTTTTCTTTATTTATCTCTGAATTTACACAACTTCTGGGAAAATTAGTGGAGTAGCTTTCTGTTCCCTTCTCTATGGTTTTGGATTCATAGTTGTCCTTCTCTGAGACTGGCTGCCATCCAAGGATATAGTTCCAATCTACACTTCTATTTTACCTACAGCTAGAGGAAGATGAGATGGATTCATGCCTTTACTAAGGACTGTAGTGTTCAGTGAAAAGTATAACTAGATGGTTGAATTTGTTATCAAATTAAAAACAGGAAAATGGATTTCAAATCAGAGTAATAAATAACAGACTATTGCACCTCCCATGTGTAATTGCTTTTAAAATCATTGACATCTTTTTGTAGTACATTAATTTCCTAATAAGAATTATTAAGCCCATTCAAACTTGTATACATTACCTTTTTTATCTGTTTCACTCATTTGTCAAATTATTTACTTTCCTAAAACTGAAGAAATAAAATTTTTATCCATAAATTTTTGTAATCATTTTGTTTGACACAGATATAATAATGTTCTCTATTAATGTTCACATCTAAGACATTCCAATTGAAGCTATAAGAAATAACAGTAAAATACATAGGTAAATATCTTAGAAGATGTAAAAATCATTGGAATTTTGATGGCAGTCCAAAAGTAAAAACTGATAGAGATTTCATGATATAAAGTGGTGGGTCTATTCAAGCATTGGGTAATCATCCATTCATTCCTCACTGTGTCATCATTTATTACAGGAACTACAGTGTGTCATCTAAGATTCCATAACTCATACTAACAGAAAAGGAACGAGAGGTAACATATGACAATGGTGATGAGGCATTGTTAAAGTGAAAAGGATCATTTATTTACACTTTCTCCCTTGAGAAATATACAAAAATGGTTAAAGAGTTCATCTAAAGATTCTACCACATATGTAGGAGTTGGGATTGTATCATAGTTGTAGAGAAAGATTACGTGTAGAAGATATATGCATATATGAGCTTTATTGTATAGTAGGAGTAGAGGTTTTCATTGCATAACTATCTTGACTGCTGCTGTTAACATTGGACTTCTGGTGCCTCCATAGCTATCAGTGGTTAGATGTTTTTGGTGAGTGTCCAGCCAAAAAGAGAAAGGAAAATTACAGCAGCTTGGATGAGCCTTCTGTCACAGAGTCAAATTGATGACAGGTTATATAGTGTTGGAGTGAGACAGAAATAAACTATTGGTTGAAGTTGTGTGAATCTTTTCTGATTGGTCAGAAATTATTTTTATGATTTAAATTTTTTTGTGGATGCACAAAGCTAGCCTAAAATTAAGCCAGTTTGTGTCATTTGAACAGTGGCTGTCAGGGTATGCACTTTCATTTGTATTGAAGAGTTGGAGTTTCCACAGGCTATGGTAAAAAGAAACAGTCAGACTTTCAGAAGTGTCCAGTAACTATTACTCTATTGCTATAAATATGTTGTCCCATTTATCTGACAAAAGAGATAATGCATCAGGAACACATTGATATTCATGAGAATATACAATTTTCTCTTTGCTTTGTTGTAGAAATATAAGATTGATGTTTTATGGGGAATGTCCATATGTGGAGGTTGAAATATGAGCTGAAAACTTACCTTAAATTTAATGTTGATGTCATTAGGAATAAAAACTGAATATGAAAAGTTCCAAACATTGTTCAAAGTTTATAAATTTTTAAACTTATATCAATCACTTATAGAAGCATGGTGAGGTGACAATAAACTTTTTATAAGAAGGGATTAGAATATATGTTCAAGGATGAATCAATAAGTTTATAACCTGATACAACTATCAGCTGTTTTATCTTAAATTTTCACTATTTAACCAAGATAAAGAAGGCTATTATATTGAAAAATGAGCATGAATATTTGTTGTATAAAATAATATTTTGTTTTTTATCATCAGGTGAATGATTATTCATGTATTATGTACATAAATTATATTTTATACAATTTAACACATTAATGGGCTATAGGTAAATAGCAGATATTTTTAGAAACCTATAATTAATAATCATTTTTTTTTTTTTTTTTTATAATTAATGCTGTATTCTATGGTGGGCATTAATTACACAGGTTCCAAGACAAATATTTTTTCCAATTTATAAACATTAATTCATATACATTTAAAAAGCCAATTAACATTATAAACAATGAAAAAAGGAAATGAAAATTTATTCATTATTCATAAGCATGCTATGTTTGAAATACTGATTCTTGATCCATCAACAAAATGAGATAAAACTGAATCAAGTCAATAATTGAATGAATTATGAATTTTTGCTATACTAATGTTCACCTAATACAAGGCCCAAAAGCCACTCAAAGTAAAGGGTTACTGTGTGATGTTGTATGAGCATAAGAAAAGGGCAAGAAGTGAAGTTTGTAGGCTTATGCAGGAAACTACACTTGAAGAGGTCAAGATTCTAGTGATTCAGAAACATCCTGCTGAGAGTCTGTTCCACAAAGCTGTAGAATCTGTCCAAGTGGAACTTACTTCTATTACTAATAGAATATGAAGGAAATAAGGATGATTCATCCTTGTGTACATGGCATGGCAGGTCCCAATTGCAAAGGTCAGAGTTGGTGGTACCCAGTTCATAAGAATACATGCCATGGTAAGAGAATGATAGAACAGCCAAAAACTTGTGATGTTTCATCTGCGGGAAAGGGGTTGTAGTGTAGAAAATAATTCATCACCCACAAGGCCACATAGATGCTTGATAGAGTTCAAAAGTTAGGCAAGTGAAGACTGGGTAGTTCCATATCAGATATGGTAACAATATTCCATTTTTGGTCTGATCTAACTATTATAAAAATAGAGTATAGCAGGGAGAGTCAGCCATTTTCTCAGCATCTTTAGCAATAGATTATATATGAGTTCCACTTGAAGTTTGGGGAGAGCTTGAATCCCAATAGTCATTCAAGGCAAGGAGCATCCTCAAGAGAAAACCTATCCATCATGATAGGTGAAAGTTCAGGCTCTATTCAGTGGTGGTGGTGGTTGTGGTGGAATCTTACTAGTTTGGTTTTGGACATATTGAATTTTCCATGACAGTCCTTTCTCCATTGAGCCCCCTGGGCTAGGTCAGAGGAAAGATAAGCTGCTAAGTTTTGGTCATCCAGATTTTTAGAGGTAATATCAGATAATATAATGGAAAACCAGTATCTGTTTGAATAATATGTATTCCTTCTTACTTAAAGTAATTTAAATAGGAGTTTTAAATAATTTCTTCCCTATCAAATGATTTATATAAAGTCATTATTTTATGAAACAACTAATATTATCAGTAAATCAGTGAGTAGTGTTAAATATGATTTTCATTTTTTCCTGGGAAGAAAGTTATTTATTCAATTATTGTAATTTTAATTTTTTTTCTAAACAGATGGCATTTTTTTTAGTTAAGCATTGTCAAAACAATACAGGAGCTTATCTGAAAATAGTGTAAAAAAAAAAAAAAATCAATGCCAACAAAACTGATGAGATCTGTGTCAAAATTTAAAAAAAAAATGATCATTTCCAAAATTTACCCCTCCCAAAAGCCTTATTATTCAGCATTTCCAAAGAAAAGTAATTTTTTAATGTCATATTTATCTTATTTTATTTTGTCCTATTTAATTTTTTAATTTATTTTTGGACATACTTATCAAGGGCTCTACCGACATCTTCAACAGCTACAAGCAATAGCTCCTTCCTGCTTGCTTGGCCTGTGTTGGTTCTTTTTGCTCTCCTGCCAATGACAGCCACTGCGTAGGCTGAGGTAAAGACATACCAACAAGAATGCCATAACGACGGCAATGATGATGATGATGATGATGATAGTAAGAAGATAAGCTTTGCAGAGTGCTATAGAAGCAGCAGCAGAATAAACAGATTAGAAAAGCAGAAGTAAGTGGTGGCCAAAAAGAAGGATCAACAGAGGGTCTATGCTATTTTGTTTATCCAGGTCACTTATCCTCTTTTTCTAAATGGCTGTTCTATGACATTTTTTATTGGTTTATTCTTTTTTCTTTGTTTTCATATCTTTTTTTTTTCATTCATTTTATTCTACTGTTATACTTTTGTTTTGTTTTTTATGATTATCTTTTTCTTTTTTATATATATTTTTCAATCACATTTCTCTTTTTTTACTTCCTTCCTCTCTTTTTTATCCTCATTTTAATTTCTTGTATCTTTTTTTCCTTTCATTCTCTCCCATTATTCCTGCTTGTTTGTTTTTTATATTTAGCAGCCTCTTCAATTTAGTTTCTTCTTTATTTTTTCTTTTCTTTTCTTTATCCCTTAGTTACTTCATTTTTCTCCTTTTTTTCACATTCTCTCTTTTTCAATCTTAACCTTACTTCCTCACTTCTTTGTTCTCTTTATTATTCCTCTTTCTCCATTCTCTTTTTTCTTCTCATATATATATATGCTTTCCCCCACCCCATGTTCTTAATTAATGACATAAATTGTTTGCCACTTTACATTCATATAAAGCTGACACTTGTTGCAATACCCCATTTTTTCTGCTTCCTTGCTTGGGGTCATTACAGATGCAAACATATCATAACAGTAAATTTAGTCAGTTACCAATTTCTGTTTGCATTCTACTTAGTGAAATAGTATATGAGTAATTTTTCAATATGGCTTTTACTATAACTTTTATTTTCAATTTGCCTTTTTTAATTTTTATACTTAATTAGGAAATTTTGTCAATAAATAGTCCTTTTTTTCTTTTTACTCTCAGTTGTCTCTTTTTTTATCATCAATGTGTATTGATTATATTCCAATGATGAACTCTGTTTTAAAAATTTATTTTTTTCTTTTTCATTTTTTTATTTAATCATTTATAATTTTTCACTTAAAATGGAAGTTAAAGATGGTGATTTCCAAAAATATAACAAACAATCTAAAATAAATGAGACCTTAAAATTACTTTAAGATAATAATCAATAATAAAATGAGATGAGAAAACAGGTGACAAAGAATTTTCCATTATTCTTCCAAATGTCATAGTCATCATCCAACTAAAAAATCATCATCATCTTACTGATCCTTAAATAATCCAACTTCTCCCTACTATCATTGTTATAATTCTATGAAATTATTGTATTTATTATTCTTATAGAACCCTCATAATTTTAACAATCATTTTTTTTCTTCTTTTGAAAGAAGTTATCATTATTATATGTAAAAAATAGTCATCACTATCTAAAAAATATAATACCAATATTGTTCTGAGTAATCCTTATAAGCATCATCAAAAAATTATAATCATTTATAAGTATATATATATATATATATATATAAAGAAATGATTTTAAAAATAGCATCACCATCATCTACCCTAAAATTGAACAGTAAATTCATTTTTATTATTATCATAGCTTATATATAGGAAAGATATTACATGAGCGGACAGGTTAAAATAAAGTTTCCCAGAGAGATAATTGAAAACTGTTTCTCAAAAAGCCGGAACAATTATCTGTTGATATCTTTCTCAATGTATCTTAGATAGAAAATATACCATAGTTTGCCTAGAACAAGAAACCTATCTCAAATATTGTCATTCCATTGGGAGCAAAGATTTTTAGTTTGGGTTTTGAAGAAATTCAAAGAAAAAAGTAGAGATCAATAGCATAATTAATTTGGCTCAAAAAGTTAATCCTCTTTATCTTAGTTTATTTTTTTCTTTACTAAAGTCTTATTGCAATTAATATATAATTTGGTAGAACTTCAGATCCATCACTTCCCACTCCATTAACAAGGGTGTACAAAATGTTATATGCATTTTAATCTTTGAATTAATTATCCATATTAAAACTGTTTTAATGAAACAAAAAATTATATTGGAATTCTAGAAAAAAAATATATGAAACAAAATAACATGAAAATAAATTTTTTATTTTATTGTTTAGAAATAAAGAAAGCTATTGTTATGCTGAATTATTTTGTCATTATTTTTATGATTATAGAAGAGAAACAAAACTGATTCTTAAAAATGCATTGGTTTAGTAGCAGGTTTTAAAATTTTGTACATTTCATTTATGATATCTAAAATTTATTGAATTTAATTATGATATTAACATTACATAACAATCTTCTTAATAAATTATTTTTCATTAAATTTTTAGTATAAAATATCATGTTTGGTCCTATTTTATGTTTTTTTAATGGTGAACTAAACTAAAATTCAACATACATTTTTTTAAATACCTTTAAGAAAGAAAAACAAATTACTAATAAAAAATTAAATTTTATCATCAGTATGACTACTGTAAACCTAAATCAAAATTTAAAATCTTTGCTGCCAGTGGAATGATGACATTTGAGATAGGCCTCCAGTTCTGGGCAAGAGTTATACTGATATTACATGTTATACTGTACATTAGTACAGCACCCCATGAAAAATACTAAGCAATGCTGAACAAACATATGCACAAAAACAGTGTCAAAAAGATTTTTCTCTTCACACTGCTATTACTGCATACTCCCTCAGCAATTTTTATTGTTTTAAAAACCAATTTGGGGGATTTTAATAAAATCCAAACATATGAAACTGGATTTATGCATTCTCTTTTTTTTTTTTCAAGAACTAAAAACAAAATTATTAAACACTATTTATTTATTAGATTATTTACAAGAATAATTTTCTATTTCCAAAATTATAAAAATATAGGAACCAACGACAATGCAACATTTATTATTTATCATATTACAAAGAAATAGCTATAAAAACAAATTTGTTATTCATAAATTTATAAAAATATCTCTGAACAAGAGAACAAGAAAATTTAAATAAACACATAATGATGAGTAAGTATTAAAAAAATTCATTTTCCAGACATTTCCTTCATTTACTCTCATCATATAAATTTATTAAAATAGGCTGCAAGCATCTGGATGGTTTTTTTTCTCAAGAATGAGCAACAGAAATATGAAACACTATTTATTGAAATTTTATTTGCAAGAATAGTGTTTAACATTGACAACAAACTGTCAATTCTCAAGAAAAATAGAGAAATCTAATATCACATGTTTGGCTTTAAAATTCTAAAAATAGCTGGTTAAAACAATAAAAATTGCCAACTGAGTATACATTAATAGCAGTGTTAAGAGAAAAACAGTCACTTTTTTTTTTTTTTTTTTTTTGCAGGTTACATTTTTTAAACTGCCAAATTCTCATGATACAGTACTTTCATCAGTCAATGTTGTTCATTATGAATTGACATTTTGGTGAAAGTGAAGTCATCAGCAGTCTTCATTATTATCTTCTAGGTTCAAGAAAAGAGAAAGCAGGAAAAAAAGCATAGAGAATGCTGGATTTCTGTGAAAAAAATTAATGAGTAAAATGTAAACTAATTTATAAAGTTGGTTAAACTTCATAATTGCTACTAAGTATAACACATTTCTTCTTAAATAAATCTTCAAAAGTACTACATTGGAATATGCTGTAGGTCAATGACAAAGTTTATTTCTCTTTTGATCTGTAATACTTAAAATCATTAGTTTAATCTCCAAGCAAATTAGTTTGCTAATCTTATAGAACAGAACACCTTTTAGATAGCTTTCTTGTTATGACATATCAAAAACTGTTATACTGTTATTAACAGTTCCTTTACAAAAACATATTAAAAAAAAAGTTGGTTTTACATGATTAAAGTGCCATACTCCTGTGAAGTAGAGCAAGCAAATTCATTCAAAGTAAAAAGTTAATAAACTAGAAACAAGTACTCACTCTTCAAAGGCAGTATTTGGTAGCATTGAATTTATATTAATGAAGGACACAAAAAAAATTAAATCCTTTATAGTCATGTTATAATCCAGTCAACAATAGAAATTGTTGGCTGAGGAATCAAATACTTTGATATGCACATGCAAATACATACTAATACACACATTTTCACACACCTACACAAACAGCAATGAATCGGATTTCAGATAATTACTGTGAGATATGCCTATGTATATATGTAAAGTGAATTGGTTGGAAATATTTAAGGATTTATAAAAAAAAGTATTAGATGTTTACCAGATCATGTTATGATAAAATTACCTTTGTATTCAACTTTGTATGTCATTTTAAGTAATTTTGGATTGCCATTAACAATTGAATGTTATCATTAATGAAAGAACTCAACATTACTCTTTCAGATGTGTTATATATACTATTTACAATCTACTGTTTAAAGCTTTTTATCTAAATAACTCTGTATATAGTAGTTAGTTATTATCTAAGCATATAAATTCATTTGTGTTACTGTATACTCACATAAATGAATAAATAAGAACCTATGAAAGAGGCTCTTTTTGAATTAAAATTAATATACTTAACTGTTCATACATTAGTTGTAGTCATTGTCTTCTTTGACATACTGACAATTTTCAAATATTTATGTTATATATTTTCCAATAAAATTTTAATATTCCAGAATAATATGCTGGCTTTTAAAAGAAAGAAATATGGTATTTGATTCATCTATATTGTTTTGATCAAGATTTATTGATATCAATTTGGATTCTAGTTTATTAAAGAATTTTAAATTTATTTCCTCATTTTTAAGATATATATACCTAGGTGTTATTTGTGGCTTATGAGGGTGGAAATGAGTTATTTTGTTTGTGATCAGATTCATAGTAGGAGTTGTATTTTCTGTCATAAACTACCTAATCCATGAGTGTGAGATGCTGAAGTCAGTAATAATTTTTGTTACATTATTTAGGCTATGCTATGTGATGCGGTGTTTAATTGGATGGTTGATCATGTGTTAAGGACCTTTTTAAGCAACAAAAGGTTAACAAGAGTTCTTCATTTTTTTTTGAGGCTTCTGTTTCAAAGAGTGATGTCTTCTTACCTCCAATGGAGCAGTGGCATTCAAAAATACTAATAGTAGCATTAAATCCCCATTAATGTACAATTTTCTGTTTTTTTTCAATATGCACATGCCTGTGAAAAATTTCTCTTCTACTGAAAGAACACCTTTTTCAGTGGAAGCATAAAAGCTGATATCACTTGGATCTTACAGATATGAACAACAATGTTAGCAAACATCAGTCTTTCTGACTTGTGTATGATATTGTCTATTACAATGTCTGATGATTTGCATATTGTAATTCCAACTGTATGTTGACTTTTCTCCTTGTAGTCTTTTTAAAATAAATTCTATCACAAATATGCAATGGTGTCACTACTAAGTCACTGTACCTCTTCTATACAAACAACATCAATGTTTGCTTTCTTGCATTCTTCTAAAAGGAAGTGCATCCAAAAAACCTCTGAATCTGAAAAGGTATTGATTTGACCTATTTTCCACTCAAAGAACTTTTTAAGTTTTGATTTTGCAGTTGATTTTTTAGTTGTTACACTTAGGTTAGGTGTCTGACTACACCTTTCCTTACCAGTAGTAGATTTTTCAACCTTGCCCTAATGTGTCACTGAGGGATGTATCCCTTAGTAACCTGTGTGACAGACAATGCAGTAATATTTATTCTGCTTATCACATTTCTATTATATGTGCCTCTATCCACAGGATATTGAGCACTATATTAAAAAAATCAGCACAACTTGCGTTTAATATGAATTACATTTCTATGAAATAATTGTTTTTATTGTGTGTGTGCATATATATATATATATATATATATATATAGTGATGTGACCCTCGTTATTCATATTAAAAATAATTAAGTTGAATTAAATCAATCATTTGAAGTATTGATATTTAATATAAATCCCCATCCTAAAATTTAATAATTTATCTTTTATTCTGTATTTTATTTCTTAAAAATATGGCCTTGGCCACTTTTAAATTGGGTCAACGGTCAAATTGTCAATTTCACATGAAGCGTTCAATGATTTTAATTTAATATGTGGCGTCCAACTGTAAGGGATGTCCCTATACTAAATGATAAAAAAGATTGTGGCTTTTGTATTGAGAAGACATAAAAAACGTTTATCCTTTCTCCATGGGCTAGCTGCCACGTAAAAAAATTGACTACTGGTATTCTAGAGATGGAGCATAAAAAAAAATGAAACTGCCAGGATTACCTGGAATTCAAAAGCCATGTTCATATATCTTCTGAGAATGAAATGCAAAATGTTTTCAGGTTGATAAGCCCATTAAGCTACACTGATTGACTGAATCAATTCTACATATGAAGGAAAATATCTCAAGAATCAAGATACTCTCTACTCAAACTATAAAAAAAACAAAGAAATAATAATCAGTAAAATAATAATAGCTGTTGATCAATAAAATCATTGATGACACAAGTGGTTGTTGAATATTCTTCTAATAATAATTCTTACATTTTCTTTTCTTTCTCTTATTTTTTATTTGTTGTTTCCTTCTTCTCTCATTCCATGTTTTTATATATTAAAATAATTATAACTTTACATCTTGTATTTGTTTTCAATACATGGTCTGTGTTGGTCCCTAACTGAGTAGAAAATTCCATTTTTTCTGTTTAAGTGAACTGTATTCCTTGCCATATGTTTGAATTTTGTTGAAATGACATTTTTTAATGATGATATTTTAAGCTGAGTACAACCAGATACTCTGGAATTATCTTCTACCCAGTTGTTTGAATTGGAGAAGATCAAAATTAATACCAGATCGAGAAAGCTAAGATAACATGTTTTAGAGAAAAAAATAGAACAACATTTAAATAATGAACAAAGAGAGAAAAGATTTGATCTGGTCAAGCAAGTTAAATCAGTACCAATTTTTAATGAAGTAGATGAATATTTCCTACAATTTGAAAAAGTTGCTATTAGTTTGAACTGGCCCACATTATTACAGACTGCATTAAAGGGTAAGGAACAAAAGGCCTATGCTGCTTTATCATTAGCTGAATGTAATGATTATTAAAGTATAGTTAAATTAGCTATCCAAAAAACTTATGAGTTGGTACGAGTGACCTATCATCAAAAGTTTAGGAGTTTAAAGAAAAGTAATGAACAAACTTATGTAGAGTTTGCTGGTCAAAAAGGAAGTCAGTTTGAGTACAACAAACTTAGGCAAATGATCCTAATTAAAGAATTCAAGGAATGTATCCCAGACTTTGTAAAAACCTATTTAGATGAGAAATGGCTGAGTTAACTGATAATTACATTTCGACACATAAATGTAGTAAGCATAAGCCCAGTAATTCATTTGAATCAGGACATTGTCTAGGCTGTAAATTTGGATTTAATGCAAACCCAAGTCAAATCAAATATATAACACTGACCATTTTCCCAATTCTTATAAAAACAATAACAAAAGTTTGAATTCTCAAAATAAGTATTTTACATGATCAGAATCGCAACAAAGTGGGGGATGAAATCAAAAATTCCCTATGTGTCAATACTACAACAAAGCAGGACACGAAACGGTAAATTGTTGGGCTAAAAAGAATGATGACTCCAGAGGGCTAACTGAGGTTAAATCTCAGTGGCTAGTATCTTTTAACCATGGTATGGCAGATAAGATTTTTGCTGAAAATGTTATGGAAGAATACAAACCCTGTATTTTTACTGGGTCTGTAGCAAATGTGGGTAATGTTAATATTAAGATACCAGTTAAAATTTCACGGGATATATGAGCTACCCAATCAAATGGGCCTCAGTGACGAAGAGATTCCAAATCAGACTATATATATATATATATATATATATATATATATATATATTGCTGTTCGATAAAAGTGACTCACCTGATTTTTTTTTACTAAATGTTCTCTTCTCCAATGAAACAAAAGTTGAGCTAAATTCAAAGGATAAACGATCTAAAATCCGAAGAAACAGCTTTGAAAGCTCTTTGAATTTAGTAGTAAGTACTGTCAAGCATCCATTCAGTATAATGTTCTGGGGATGCTTTTCTTTTCATGGAACTGGTTTCTTAAAACCTATTGAAAAGACCCTCAGAAGTGAGCAGTACAAGAGAATTTTAGAGTCTTGTCTGCTCGCTTCTGCTGAAAGGGTGGAAATCAACCTCATCAAGCTAATTTTTATGCAGGGTAATGCTCCCTGAAGGAATACATTGATGAAGGAATACATTGATGAGAAGCAGGTGAGTGTTATGACATTGGCACCCCAATCTCCTGACCTCAACCCCATAGAAAACTTATGGAGCATGTTGCTCAACTGCTTTCTTGAGAGCCTGTACTTTATAATGCTCCATATAGCTTCTTTCAAAGCTTCTTCTTCGGATTTTAGATCGCATATCCTTAGCTCAACTTTCGTTTCATCGAAGAAGAGAACATTTAGTAAAAAAAATCAGGTGAGGCACTTTTTATCAAACAGCACTGTATATAATAAGTTGTGTTTATTTCATAGTCATGAATATCCTAGTGAAGAAACAGATCATTTACTCTGTCATAACAATATATCTTTTTTTAAATACACAGTAAGTCTCAAAAGATTAAAGCTACTCATAATAATACTGTTAATTATTTATTAAAACACTTAAGGATTGTTTCCAGGATACATTTCTTTATTAGCTAAATTTTGTATATTGCTAAACAAGTTAACTCAACATAGATATTTCCTAATCTGATTTATTTATCTTTATTCAATTAACTTCAATTAGTTATATAAATTATTATATAACTTAAATAGTTTTTATTCATATCATTTGTATATTTTAATTCAAGTAAATGCTAATATAGATAAGTAAATCAAATTTTCAAATCATAGTTGAGTATGGACTGCTTTGATAATCTGATCTTAAATTTATATTAAATAATAAAAACTTTTTTTTTTTTTTTTGCAATTTAACATTCATAATATTCTTTGCTTAATTGCATTGATAACAGCCATGATGGAATGGTTGAAACTCATCTGAAAAGACAAAAATCTCACCTTAAAATATAAACTGAGGTTGTTGTATACCTTCATCTTATCGGTTTTCCTATAGCATACGAGTCATGGACTCTAGTAGCAGGACTACAAAGGTGTATCCAAGCTGTTGAGATGAGATATTTCAGACATCTGCTTGCTATTGCCTACACTGATTGTGTCGTGAATGAAGAGGTGTACAGAAGAGTAAGTCATCAGATAAATGGTTATAAAGACATATTGACCAGCATAAAGAAGAAAAAGCTTTAATGGAATAGCCACATAACCAGATCACAAGGTCTCTTCAAGACCATCCTGCAAGAAATGGTGCAAGGAGCAAGGGGAAAGGGATGCCAAAGAATGGTTGGACAACATTATCAAATGAACTGGCAAAAGTTTTGCCCAGATCCAGGTGCTGACCAAATGACCAGATCAAATAGAGGCTTCTTGTTGAGCAAGCCACCATGCAGCACCCTGGTAAGTTATGAGACTAGAAGAATGAATGTTTTAAAATACAAAATACAAATTGCCAATAGAAATTAAACTTAGCTTAAAGGAAATTTTTCTTTTAGGAATACTAGCAAAATGCCTTGTTGATATATTATTCATATATGCCTTTCTGTGATCTTTGAGTGTTAGTTGACCCTCTTAATAATAGCTTATTTGAAGTTTGTATAGGTAGGTGGCATAGGCAACAAATGTACATGGCTGTTGTGGCAATGAGTGGTGGGCTAATCATTGCTAACTTCATCACTATATAAGTTTCTACTTTAGGTAGAAAAATATTAATATTATCCTTCTTTGAGTGATTTGGGAATGCTAAACATCAAGATCTGTTGACCTAACTTACAGTTACATTTCTTAGATTGGATGGTACACAATATGAAGATAATGACAGATTTTTCAAAGGAACATGCCAGAAAAACCTTTCTGGCTTTGAGAACTGTGCTCTTGGATGATAAGGATGCCTGCAGTTTGCTTGGAAAATAGTGGTCCTTCTATTCTGAACATTGATATGCACTTCTCTCAGGTAAAAACTGGTTTCTCTGAAACCTGGCCATTGTCTCAAAAGCATTATATCAAGTAAGGAGATAGTGTGAGAGAATTTGATTGAAGAGCTTGGTGTGAAAAAGTGTGAATATTGCTATCCTATTGTCTTGAGACCTGAGTTGAAACTGAATAATGAAAGTGAAACACAATAAAACTGATGATTTGAGATATGCTCTGGATTAAGAAATACCACTTAGAGTGGAACTGGTTGTTTCATCAGATTGTGTTTTTAGAAATGATATGGAGGTGTCCATTGAGCATGCCTTCTTTCACTGTGTTGCTGTATACCCACTGTGTAGGCTTGTTGAAAACTATATGGTTTGCATGCTTTGCAGACAGATCTTTATCTTGGGAGCCTTTTCTAGTAATATGAGTCTTCAGAGAGGAGACATTGTGGAGAAGTGTGCCAGAGAGATTTAGTATTTATTTACTGGAAACTTTGAAATAAAACAAACTGACCCAAGCATATAAGGTATAAACAAATAATATATATGTATTTACTTGGTTTAGACTGGAGTGAATCCTTTGATATTCGATGTAGTAAATGTTTGCTTATAAGGCAGATCATGGTAGCAGTTGTTCTCTTAGAAATGGGTGGCAGCATCAATCTGTTGTGTTTTTCTTGGCCAGAAAATCATGAAATTTGTCTTAAAGAAATTAAGTTCTGGGAATTGGCCATTAACATTACAGTTGAGAAGAGATCTCCCACAATACTCATCATTGACTGGAAAAGCTAAAGAAGCCATTGTGGAAATGAACCTAGATGATCTACTTAACTCATTTTTGAAAGAAGGTAGTAACCAGGCTGAACTCATTGCAATTGACAAGTTTGAGAGGCATATGAAACTATCTGATATGTCAGTGGTGGATGACCTAGTAGAAGGAGAGACAATGATTGCTAAACTAAAGAGTCACAATGTATCACTTCCTGAACCTTGGCCTATAGAGTATTGAAAAGTAAAAATTTTACAGAGGAGAATAAAAAGCACATCAAGACAATAGTTTCAGATTTGACATTTACTGCAATGGCACAACACAAATAAAGAAAGTTATGTTGGATACCAGTCCCAGATCTAATTCTGCCTCAAGTAATTATACATCACAGTGAAGCAAGAGTCAGATATTGCCTGTAATGATAATATCAATGGAGATGGTGCCAAGAGCTCTTTCTTTAATTATAAAGCAATTATTCTTCAAGACATAATTCTGGTAGCTATTATTGGGTAGCAAGGGGTAGAAGAGGGCATACCAGATCCTTCTATTTTAATAGAAATCAATAAATTTTGGGCCTAGTAAGAGAGTAAATCCTCCAAGAACTGATGATAAACTTTCACATTGCCTCACTTGCAGATATACATATAGCATTGGTCCAGAGATTGTGATAAAAAAATTACAAGAGGACCTGTTCCAAAAAGCAAATATTGTACTTATATCTTCTGTAGAAAAAAAACATATTTTATTGTCTCAGGAAAAATTGAACACTGAAAATTCATTATCGGGTGAGACTATTGGAGCAGTTATGTTGGATTCAAGAACAAATTGAACAACTGCTGGTATTAAATGGAATAATTGTTATTTTGCCTACATCATTAAAGAAAAAACATGCAAATCAGGATTTAGAGTGTTTAAATTTAGCAATAAAAATGATTTCTTCCTTGAAACAAATTGTTCTTTGTATTATTAAAAGAAAAAAGCTTAGACATTGTTGAGTTTTCTATTCCACTATTGTTGAGTAAGGCTCTGATGAAGAAAGCAGGAACATTTGTAAATTTTGAGGAGGACATGGTTTCTTTACTTGGTAAAAATATAATGCTGAATACAAGTGAATCAGGTCACTACTATATGTCCATAATTAAATATCATGGTAATAGTGTTGATGTATTGTTTATCAAGCAAATTCAGAATAAGAACCATGTGGAGAAAGAAAATTGTTAGAAAGTTATATAAACAATTCAGCGATCTAAGTACTTGTAAAATGGCAATATATGCTGATATAATAGACAAAATTCCTTCATATTCTAGAGAAGTTTCCATTGAAATTTATTTGCTTGATATATGAAAATGTTCAGTAAGATGTGTCATTAGGTTCTCTTTATGATCTTGGGTGCAACTTGTTCATTGAATGAGCAAGTTGCATCCAAAGTCATAAAGTGTTCCATATGATAGATCATAGCACCAGATATAATGCTGCTGCTAAAATTCATAATAAGAATAAGAAGAGTTCTTTCATTGTTAAATGCATTTTTAAATATTGAATTTATTTTGGGACACCAAGCTAGTTTTTTCTCAGATAATAGATGAGAACTTGACAACCAAGTATTTAGAAATATGACTCAAAATTTAAATATGGTTAAGGTCACAACGCCTTTTAGTCTCCCTTGAGTAACAGATTGTATGAGCATCAAAATGCTATTCTTTCAGATTATGTGATAAAAATAATGTTAATTTTCAATATAATGTTGATATCACAGTGTGAATGGTTATAACCCAAATCAGTTAGTGTTTGATAAGAATTCAAGCATTGCTATAGTTTTGAATAGCAGGCCTCCAAATTTAGAAGGGGTTTCTACAAGGGAAATTATTACCAGTAATCTCAATACAAGTGATGTAGTTAAGAGATCATTTATTAAGAGTGAGAAAATCAGCTCTGTGCCAACAAATATGTTCAGCACTTTCACAGAAGTACTAATGGTTAGACAGTGAAGTGCATTCCAATGACAAAGAAGTTACCAATGTTAAACAGCTGAATAAGAAACTAAATTGGATGGCAACACAAACCAAAGCCTGATTTGAGTTTTGACATGAATAATCTGATCAGTTGTCCCAAAGAGAATAAAGTGGAATCTATCAGATTAAGTGAACAGAATTATCTAGACAAATAAAGAAAAGTCACATATTACCATTCCAAGTCTTAGTGATTTACACACTAAACTTGGTAGGATATAGTAATACTGCATTTGCCAATCTTGGCAGTGGTGGTTCTCAAAGAGAATACATGATCTTGCTAGTTTGGTATAATGGCAATTACTTTCTTTTTGCACTGGCATTCCAAGTAAAGTCATAGACTAGTTAAGAGCACCTAATTTGCAAAAACATTGGTATTGGTTAATCTACCAGAGACCTTTGTATTGCTACAAAGAGTTTATTTGTGAGTATTTTATCTGTGCATTTATACTTTTAACTTGTCTATCAATTGTAAAAAATAGTTTAGGGTTATATGAATCAACACACTTCAACATTCAAATAATTGACAAAAGATTAAGAATTGAAATAGGCATAGTTCAAAATATATTGACCAGAGATGAAATATAAGATATACTATGGAGACCTAAAGAATATCAAATTGCTGATGGAAGATTATGATATCTTTCAAGGCACTTGGGAATATAACAAACTCCAAAGCATCTTCAAT
The DNA here is from genome assembly GCA_903632075.3 of Acanthosepion pharaonis. NCBI lineage: Eukaryota > Metazoa > Mollusca > Cephalopoda > Sepiida > Sepiidae > Acanthosepion > Acanthosepion pharaonis. The sequence goes on from CAHIKZ030005320.1 coordinate 1,682,671, forward strand.
ATAATTTGAAACTGAAAAAGTATATGTGTACAAGGTCTCTATAAAAGAACAATGTAACTGTACTCTACACTTCAGATTTAAATAGAAAGAAAGAAAGCAAAAAGTGGAAGAACTGTTGATATATATTCATATCTATTTGTGAGTTGTCCCCAACTAATAACAGTCTGTTGGTGGCTTGTATAAATAGATGTCAATAGAAGCTAATTTACATGACAGTTGTGATGGTGAGTGGTTATATAATTGTTATATAAGTTGGCTACTTTATATGGAAATAAGAGAATGTTAATCGTATTCACTTTGTATATTCAAAGTTTTTTATGTTGATATTTACTAGCAAACTATTTTAATTGTTTGAATTTACAGGACTGTGATATCTATAGACTAACTGAATTTTCCTGAACTGACAAAGTCAAGTACCATTTGTTTTTACTATCTGATAGTAGGACTGTTCTTCACTCAAATCCATAATCACTACTACAATCACTATCATCAAAAATATTGTTTCTACTACCACCACTACTACTAATATTGATGTGTAACCAGAAAGAGTTAAAAAGAAAATACCAGAAGAAGGAAATAAATTTACTATTTGGGTCCAGCCACATTGGAAAAATGTCTGCAAATCTGAAGTAAGGGAGAGTCCTCCAAAATTTCACAAACATAGAACCATGATGGAAAAGCGTAGAGAACCTCAAAAGCTTTTCTTAAGCACAGAGACTTCTAACGGTCATAAGAATTGGTCTGGCCACACAAATTTTGGCCATGCCTATAAAAACTTTTCTGTTTCACTCCACTTGCAAACTATACAGCAACCTTAATTTTAAAAAATAAAGCAATATTGTTCTGGGAGAGTCCCTATCTTTATTCACCCTTCCTTCTACAGAACTGTATAATTCCCCCAAGAGACATTGGGTGTTGTCTCAGGATGGCACAAACAAAATTGAGAGAGGCGAAGAATCTATGGGACAGGTCATCGGTGGCCTCACTCCTGGCATGTCTATTAATTAACGCCTGTGAACTGATAATGGTTCTCTGGTCAGCTAGTCTGAATGACCGGTAGTTGAGCTCAGAACCTAAAAGGGACTAAACTCGTTCACGATCTACAGTGTTTTGCCTAGGATATATACTGTGTGGAAAAAAACTCATTTTATTCTACGTGACTATGAAAAAGTACTGTCGGGGAAATTCCACTTATATATTCTTCAAAATTAAGGGATTAAGTGGTGGAATAATCTCTTTTGCTGATTATAACAACTGAGTTGATGATACAAAAGTTAGACATATAAAAAGAATGACGAATATGGCCGCAGATTTGTAAAAAAAAAACCCAGAAATGTCATTTATCAACATATCATTAGTGTTGTAGAGGACCGTGTCGGTGATGTTGAGTATAAGTAGAAGAATACATGTGGGTTAAGATTTTTCTGCTAGCCAGTCCAACTACATGAGAAAGTTGGACTTTAATTAAGTCCAAAGAAGGCAAAGAAAAACAAACACAAGACCGATAAATATATGTAAACAAATATATGTATTAATAACAAGAAAGGTTACAAGTTACATGGACAGTTACATTGACAGTGTGTGTGGTGAATATTATGCGTGTGTATGTGTTGTGTTGTGGTTAGTGTGCGTACGTACGTGTATTGTGCTTAGCGTGTTCCCAGCATTTGGGAAACGCTGTATCTGTGAGCGTTCACATCTGCGAGGTGGTATAAGGCCGAAGCCTGAGGAAACTGGAAGAGGCGAAGGGTCAGCGAGTATTTATAGACAGGGAAGAGAGACCCCTGGTGAAAGGGTTAAGGAGCTAAGGAGGAGCTAACTCCGACAGTGCCACGTTGCCGGATGGACGAGATTTAACTTCAAACGAAGACATCTGTGAGGAATTTCGTGATTATTACATTTTTACTAGGGAACTTGGTCTTAGCTTATTTAAGTTCGATGCCTGTCTAGCTGATGTTAATCCTCTCACAATCAGGGGAGCGTTGAAAAAGTTCAGGACACATAAGAAGATGCTTGAAATTAATGGTTTCCGTACGAAATGTACTTGAGGTTGTCTCCTTGGCGCTGATCTGCAACAACTAGATGAAGGAGAATAGTATTCCTGAACATTTCACTAATGGTGTAGTGAAGTTGTTATGCGAAAACAAACACTGTGATTAATATTTTTCGACTTTGACCATATTAAACAAGGTTGCCTGATAGATCCTGAACAGACTTGTACTGTGAAAAGTAGAATGATCCAAGATAATCAGCATTTGGTTCACGGGATCGCAGAGAAAGTCAATGATGAAGTCGTGTTGATCAGTTTAAATCAGACTATCGGAGTTACCTCCTCCTACGATCCTTAAACCCTAAGAGAAACAGGTCATTTCGACCTTGACCTCTCGGTTGTGCTCCCTATACGCTGTTAACCCTTGGTAGAGACTAGCAAGTTACCTTTTCAGTTTACTTATACTACAAACCTAGTTGTAATATACTTCTAGACATTTTTAGGCCTTAGTTTCCTTTTAGCTAATCTCGACTTATTTTTTTTATAGAGACTTTACTGTGTTAGCTTTGCCAATTCTCTTGCTAGTCTCCCTTACCACAAGACAGTGACTTCTCGCTAAATTTAGGGTCGGCGACTGAAACGGTCGGATACGCAGGGCTGCGTATTAAGTTACGCTCCCATTTTTTTTTGTCTGCCAACTTGACGATAGTTGGAAACTTTCCTTCTCTATCTCCTTCGCCTACTACTCCTGGCTCCTTGGCCCTGTTCGACGCTCGGCATTCCGTCCCTACTGGCTGCCTGCACGTCGTCCATAACCTTTCCCGTACACAACGTTTGTAATTATTACGGGAGGTTACTAATATCGGACTCGACCGGCAAACACGCAACGCCTGCACTGGACCTTTGACATGCCCGAACAACGCCAGCTCCTCTTTCCTTCCCAACACGTCAAGTTGGCATCCACGACCAACATCAACTGCAACAACCAACAGCGATCATCCCGGCCACGACCAACATCAGCTGCAACAACCAACAGCGATCATCCCGGCAACGATCAACTTCAGCTACAGCGATCATCTCTGCAGCGACCACCTGCATGACCAACAGCGATCACCTGTAACAACTAATCTCGACCATCAATGTCTGCACCGGAACATCTGCATCTCTACCGTTCCGACCACCTTTATTTCTTTTCTAGAATAAATTAGCATATATCGTATATATCCTCGTTCTGTCGTCTATGTTGTTCCACCTTGTCAGATTTAATGTCTTCGAAAATGTTAGCGGGCCTCTTGTGACCTCATCACCCTCTTGTGATACGGGGGGCGCGCGAGGGGTCCGCTACAAGACCACAGCTTTCAATATAGAGTCTACAATAGTGACCGGATGCAAACATTCACCTTATGGAGTTATGGTAGAAGTGAAGGTAAGATCGAGGCCATATTGTACAGAATTATTCGTCAAAGTTATCTACATTCATTCATCTGTTCTTGTGCTTTCTTCTGCAAACTGAGAACAAACCCAATCCTGCTCAAATTTACGTTACCTGTGTCACCATCCTAGCCAAGTACTCAGTGTTGATGACATCTCCACTCTTGTATGAGACGGTTGCAGAGGTAAAAATTAATCGCGGTAAGTCTGTTGACTTGCGGTTGGGTTCGTGGTGTCCTCCTCTCTCTGGATTATTCAGTTAGACGAATGAGTAATGAGTCGGGTAAGATACTCAACATCTGACTTTGGTTCTTGCGTCCAAGGGGTTGGAGGTATTGAAGAAGCTTGAAACTTCAGTAATTCTGTGATTTCGAAAGCATCCTTCCTAAAGACTTCACATCTACCGCTCATCATTTACCGTCTATTTACCGATCTCCGCACCAATCTTGTTAAGCTAATTAGAGCCCAGTTTGGGGTCACAGGACTACTGTGGTGCATCACAAGATATGCTTTCATCTATCCGAGGGCAGTCTGAGGATACCAAACATCGAGGTCGGCCGATATATTTTACTGTTACATTTCTTTGGCTGACAATAACGGTAGAATCTGGAAGGAAGATACAAAGAGTTAAGAAATGCCATGAGTTACTGTGTCAGTATCTTTAGCCCTATAAGATGAACGTTGAAAAATTGTGTGAATTTTTTATTTATTAAATGAATTTTTGAAAATAGTCAATACTCAATGCTTTAGAATAAACGATATCTTTAACATGTTCGTTTTTTTTTTTTTTATTGTTATTGCCTCCTTAATTTCAACAGTTTTAGTATCCTCCACAGATGCAAGATTTCCATAGAAAATAAAACCTCAATCCGAAGTTTTTATTATGGCAATTGTGTATCTGTTCGGAAATTCACTGTTGAAATTAAGGAAACAAGAGTTTAAAATTGGTACCTCCAAAAATTCGCTAAAAAAAGAAGAAACATGATTAAGAAGAATTCCCAAGACTTAATAAAAACAAAATTTCATTGTCAAAATCTTTTTGTCATTATTAAGAAGAAATATCAAAGGATTTTTATGGAAAATAATTTTTATCCTTTTTATAATCTGGAAATTTTGCTTAAAAATGTAGTTTTTCTAGCGTCATAAAAAGTAAATTTTAGCGCTTTTCTTGTGGTCAAAAACATTGTTTTTTTAAATTCTTGCAAAAATCGGATAATTGTTGGATTTTAAAGTAAGTAATATTTATTTTAAATCAGATTAAGGTAACTATAAATTTTCTAACTTTACTCAAATAATGTCGCAGAAATATATATATATTTTTGGAAGAGTTTTAAAATCGATAAATTTGTTTTGCTTACAAATTTCTTAAAATTAAGAAAATGGACGCTTTCAAGTAAAGTTTATTAAATTTGACATTCCAATTGTAGATGACCGGGGGTGTAAAGATGAAAATAAAACACGTGCGTTTAAATTTCCTGCTAGAAGAAGGTCCAGATATAAGAAAATTGCGGACTTGAATTAAGTTCAATTGAAGATAAAGATGACAAACAAGACCGATATATATATAAACAAATATATGTATTAACAACAAATTACAAAGCACATAGACATTTAACATTGTGTTTGTGTGTGAACATGTGTTTGTTCTTTGGTGAATGTTCGTACGTACGTGTATGTTTGTAATGTTCATAGCGTCTTCCCAGAAATGGGAAACGCTGTCTTTTGTGAGAGCTCACATAGTAGCGGTGTTCGCTGAAATGAAGAAAGAAGAGAAAGAATTACCTCACCTCCACTCGAGGTGGGATGCGGTACGAAGCCTGAGTGAAAAAAAATGAGGCAAGAGGTCGCCCAGCATTTGTAGTACAGGGAGAATGACCCCTAGTGACAATTTGGGAATTAAGGAGGAGGTAACTCCGACACAATCTATATAATTTCTATCTAAAATACACCAGAATATTTTACTTACTGGAAATAATAAATTTCATGCTTTAGCTATCATTTAAAGCTAAAATGAAATCTTCAAGAAGGCTTTTTCAATTTTAAAAATTCATTTTAAACCTTAGGTATCGAAAAATTATGCCAAAAAAGTGGAGGTACCTACTTATAACATAAAAAGTAATATACAACCATTTGTTATTGATCGGCCCTGTTTATCTGAAGGGATGATTGATCGACGATTGAGTGAGGAAGCGATGACAGCTAGTATGGCTGACTAGAACTGACATAAAATTTACGAAATGTAAGTGAACGCATTTGTTTTGGCGGGTGAGGGGAGGTAACTACCTAGTAATTTTTACAAATGAACATATTTTCCGCAATTATCTAATAATTTATTGACATTTATTTACTTTTCGAGATGCTTTATGGAAAAATCAAAAAATCAAAATACTATAAAATTTTCTTAAATTAATTTCTCTGTAAAGAGACAAAACTCTTAGATCACGTGACCTTTTCATAATAATGTTACGTTTAGCCTTTCATAGATAAAAAAGGGGCAACAAATTAAGTAAAAAAATAAAAAATAATTTTAAAATAGAATAGTGTAACTACGTTTATTAATATTTTCAATTTTGAATTCGTAAATTTCGTTTCCATTTAATTACTATATCACAACCAGGAAATAGCCAATCCAGAATTTTACACGATTTTAAACTATTATAAATTATTATAAACATTTTTAAAAAATGAAAAAATTCTTGTAAAAATTCATTATTCATCGGAAAAATGTTATTTCTTCAGACAATAGTGCCCTTATATAACTTATTTACAAAAGCAATTAAAAGCTTTTCTAATGAAATGTCATAGTTTTATCGCATTCATTATTTTTCAATTAAGAGCAGATTTTCAGTTAGAATAGTGCAAATTTGAAAAAAATGAGGTGATTTACATTCACCAAGGAGTCCTACTTTTAACGAATAAAATAATTGAAATAGAAAGTTTTTTTTTGCAAAATTTCATGAAATTAAGTGGCGGGGTAACATATATAAAAAAATACTTTTTACCAAAATTCCCCCCCACCAATTTAAAAAACAGCTTCATTTATTTGTGAATAAGTCCTGAAAATCTCATTAAAATCGGACAATTATTTGATTTTTACAAGAATTTCCAAATCAATGTGTTTTCAACGAAAAAAAGCGCAAAAAGTCAATTTAATTATTAAGCCACCCCGATGACGTAAACAAAACAAGATTTTAACCAGAATTCGAACGTATTAGAAAGGATTAGAAAATTTCAAAAGATAATCAAAAATACTTTAGTCTTTCATCATAATAATAACGTAAACATTTTGACGATAAAACTTTATTTTTATTAAGTTTGTGGCCTTTTTTATTACGCTATGCTATTTCCCGCGAAAAAGTGGAAGTACCTACTTAAGAGAATAAAATTCAAGGAATAATGTATTTTTACAAGAATCGTTTTTCTTTTTATCCAATTTTTATTAGAAATATTTATAAACTTTTAAATCTTTAAAATTTTATATTAATTTGTAGCGGTCAAGTCATATTGTTATTAAATTAAAACTTTATTTACTAATCATAAGTGGAAATGCTCACTACAATTCAACGAACCCCATTATTTTTTAAAGAATTTTGATTTTCTTTTGTTTCAATACACATATCCAGACACGACATTATGAGAAAATAAGAGCGGTACATATAATAAATTTAAAATTTATTGGTAATTTTCTAACATTTCCTCAACAAGCGTCTTCGTAAGACTATAAAGCCAATGTATCTAAATTCGATAAAATATTAAATTGCTTATAATAGTTTCTCAAAAATTTAAGATTGCCGGATAGTTAAAAGAATTATATAAAAAAAACGTTCATGTTATATTCGTCAAGTAATTTCTTTCAGTTCTTTCCACCTTTCTTGAATTTCCTAGTTGTCAATAAATCACTCAGCACACCAGAAAAACACCTCTATGTTTTAAATTTATTTTCTGTGACATTTTAAACTAAAAGTAATATTTGTTTCAATTCAGATTAATTGAATTTTAAATTAGTTAATTTTCCCTAAATAACGATTCAGAAAAGTATATTTTATTTTTGAATTTTTTTAATAAGGAGAATTATTTTGTGTTGACAGATTTGTCAGCATGTATGAATTTATAGATTTTGCTGATGAGGAGAGAAAAAAGATCACTTTTCATGAACCTTCAGATGGCACTGTAACAAAGTTAACGGGAACTCAACTCCAAATATATCTTTAAGAGAGAATAAATATTGCAAAAATAGAGAAAATATGAGAAAAGGATTTCACAAAAAGAAACACAAATAACAAATGGAAACTGCTTAGATAAGTGATTTTTGTACTGGGGAGAGAGTGGGAGAAGGGATGACGTCACCTCTCTATTCCCAATTATTCATAAGGCGCAAAGTATAAATAAGACTCCGTAGTGAAAACTGAACGAAATTTACATTTATTAACAATAACATAAAAACAATAAAACAAAATACAAGGTTTAGAAATAAGTTTACACCAAATTTTCCTTGTGTACGCCTTATTGTTAAGGCAAGATAACCAGTTCAAAAATTAAATTATGACTCATATAAAATGATATACATTTTTCAACAAAAATTTTCACAAATCGAAAATCTTTTCAAAAGGTACAATACAATCCCTTTAAAAACAAGGTTTTAACAATACACTTATTTGAAAGTCAAAACTAAGAACGTTGGCAGATTCACCAGAGTCGCTGGGACTTTAACAAATTTGTTCCTTTTTTTAAAAAAAAAAAGTTCGATTATTAATTTCATGAATGTTTCACTTTTCTGGTTTCTTTTAGCTTCTACTTCTTTTTCATTCTGTTTCTTTTGCTTCTTACTGGTGACTGCTAAAATTCCTTGTCTTTCTGAAAAAAATTCTCTAGCTTGTGCCCTTCTAATTTCTTTTGTCTTTCTGATTTTTCAACCAACAAATTCTTTATATAAGTCTAGAAATAAGCTCCAGATACGAGTCCCAAATTTTAAATTTGTATGGGGCGGGCAGTCACTATCTTCATTGGTCAAGAAACTTAACAGTTTATCTCTTTTTGAAATTTGAATATCAAATCTTACAAGTAACAAACCGTGCATCTTTGACCAACTTTATTGGTGGATTATTTTTTATCCATTCTGGTTTTAGAAAGTTTAAAGAACAAATATAAAAAAAATTATTTTTTAGTATTGTTAGTCTTTGGTGTAATAATAAATGTTTAATCGCCTAGGTTGTCTTTGTACACGTTCTTTCGAGAGAAGTGTATTTTTAAGAGAGCCAGACGGTTTGTAATACAATGTATATCTATTTAGGATCAGCGGTTAAAAACCGACAAAATGGTTTAGGATTCATTTCGAATTTATGAGAAAATAATTTTTCGTATGATTACTGACCAATGAGAGACGTGGTCTCAAGACCTATTAAGGAGCCAAATAGTGGGGCCTTGTGTGATCCTCTTCTTCCTAGTAAAAGAACTCAGGACAGTAGAGAACAACAGAAGGAAATTGACATCAAGAAGAAAGCATCTGGACATTCAGGCGATAAGGCACAGAGTTACAAGCCAGCTGCAGAGAGCCTAAAAATTTTGAAGTTCACAAATGAAAATTCTCCTGAACAACAAAGAATGAAAAAAGAATTCAAAGAATTTTTTTTCGAAAAGCCTCTGTAAAGCATAATGTGAATATGAAAAAGACATTTTCAAAATTGTTATATGTCCCAGAGACGTTCGTGGCACAAGTAAAGTAGATTTTTCGTGTGTTTTTTTCTAAAAGGTGGTTGCACCTTTGTTCTACTGCCTGAATGTGATTTCTCTTTTTGTCATATTCGAAATTGAATGTCTTTTTCTAAATTATAATTCTCTTTTTCAGTTTCAATGGAAACCCTTTTGCAATATATCTGTAAATGTTATTGTTATGGTCCAAGGTTAGGACCATGGAAGAACAACACGAAACACAACAGTAGAAATAACAAAGAATATATTACACAAGAAATAATACAAGAAGTGAAAGGGTTAGTAAGACTGTCCGACTGGTTTGGCGTGACTGCTATCAGCTCGACTCGATTCAATACCGTCCCAATACCAAATCCCCTCGTCTCTCTTGAGAGGTGTAGTATGTATAGCGTTCGGCAGAGTTCATTCTGTCGGTCTAGGTAGGCACCATGGCACCCACCTTCCAAGTTTTTACCTCACAGGGGTCTTTAATATTTTTTTCTTTTCGGATTAATCATCAAAGGCTCTGTAAATTTTCTTTTTCTGCTTGATTTCCGCCGTTCTGAAATTACTTGAGGCCTTTGCAGGTGTCAAACATTGTGTCCATTACTTCCTCCTCTTCCTGGGGTAGACTGTTAGAATCCTCTAGCAGCCTCTTTCTGATCTGATTTATGTGCCTTTTATGCGAGAACTTCGGAACCTGAATTATGTAAATCACGTTCCCGATTCGCTTCTCTATTGTACCTGGCTCCCAATAGGATGTATTGTTTTTAAACATTTTAAAAAACTTTCTCCCCTGGGTTAAATTTTCTTTTTGGTACAAACGACGTTGGTGGTTGCTTTGTCTGCTTTGGCAGTAATTTGTCGAATACCGATCTAATTTTTCAAGCGAACATTACTTCCGCCGGTGATAATGCCGATGGCGTAGTACTGTTCGGTGTAATTCTATACACTTGCAAGAATTGCTGTAAAGCATTTTCTGTTGACACGTCATAAGCTTTCCTTAGTGCTCTTTTTAATGTGTCTACAAACCTCTCCGCTTTCCCGTTTGACCTTGGGTGATATGGCGGAGATTTGATGTGTTTCACCTGAAAAGTTTCACAAAACTCTTGAAAATCCGCAGATGTAAATTGTGTCCCATTTATCAGTGACTAAGAAAACAACCACTCCGAAACCATGTGGCCCATGTGGAAATCCTTGAGGATTCGCCTTTGTAGTGTTTTCGGGATTACTACTCTTTCATTATATAGCAGAACATTATCACATAACGAAAAACTGTTTGCAATATGCTTATCTTTTCCTGCAATTTTTGTTTTCGTTTCCTTTATAAATTCGCCATTCACTGCTTCGTTTCTTATTTCCTGTAATGTGACAGGGAGGTTTCGAATTGTACTACATAATGATGTTCTAATATCTTCCTCATCTCGTAGTGCTGCAATTACGGAATCTTCTAATGGCTCCGTTTTCTTTGGTATTAGTCTAGAAAGACCGTCTGCATGCCCGATTTTGTTTGATGGAAGATACTCCAATTTGAAGTTATAGTTTAATAAAATCGCACCCCATCTTAGTAATCTATTAGCAGTGTAGACAGGTAGAATTTTTCTTTGATCCAAATATTGTTAGTAACGGTTTGTGATCTGTCTGTAAGGTGAAAAAATCTACCGTAAATATATCTGTGAAAAATTGTAACTGCAAAAATTCTCCCCAGCGCTTTTTTTCGCTTTGTGAGTAATTTTGTTTGGCTGGTAGTAAAGTTCTTGACGCAAGCGCGATGGGTTTTAGTGTCCCATCCGGCATTTTATGTAGTATACATGCACCATAGGCATTCGCGTCACTCGCGACTATTATTTCCAATTTTGGATCATAATGCGCTGAAAAAAAAAATCTACTGTTAGAGTCGTAATGATTTTGTCGAAAGTTTTCTGACATTCATCTGACCATTCCCAAACTTTTTCCTTCTTCAACAGTTCGTTTTAGGAGTGCGCGTAATTTGTGCATGTTAGGAATAAATTCTTGATAATAATTTACTAAGCCCAAGAAGCTTTGTAACTCGGCTAAATTTTTTGGAGTCGGCATTTTTCTTTATTGCTTTGGCTCTCTCCGGGTCTGGTCTTCTTCCTTCTTCGTCAATAATATGGCCCAGATATTTTATCTCTTTCATAAAGAAATCACACTTATTTTCTTTTACCTTAAAACCGTAATTTTGTATCTGTCTGAAAACCTCTTGAACGTGTTCCCAGTGTTGTTCAATATTTTTGCTATTTATCAGAATGTTATCAAGGTATGCGATCGCAAAATCCAGTCCGCCTAGCATAGTGTCCATTATTTGCTGAAATATCGCCGGCGCGACCTTGATCCCGAATGGTAATCTCTGGAACTTATATAATCCTTTATGTGTGTTTATGCGCAACAATCTCGAGCTTTCCTCATCTACTGGTACTTGTAGGTATGCTTCGCTCAAGCCTATTTTTGAGAAAAATTTTCCTACGTTCAACTTTGTGAAAACTTCCTCTGGACTAGAGAGAATAGTGATAATCCTTAATCGCTGCATTTCCCGTCGAGAAATCAGCGCATACTCGTATCTCACCCGATTTCTTTTTCACGTAAACCGTAGGTGCGGCCCATTGACTATATTCCACCTTTGTCAATATACCGGTTTTCATGAGTCTATCCAACTCTTCGTCTATCTTTTCCAATGATGCAAAAGGTACATTTCTTTTCTTCTTGAAAATGTGTTGTACATTTTCTTTTAATTCGATTTTTGCCGCCATTTTTTTGCACCTCCCGAGGCCGGCTGAAAATACGTCGGGGAAACTCTCCTTTAACTTCTCCTTCAATTTCTCTGCCTCGGTCGATAATCTTTCCACTTTTTGGCAGAACGCATTTATCAGTAAATCCCAGAGGTCAAATTTTTGCATCCAGTCAGTTCCAAATAAATTTTCCGTATTTTTTAGAACATACATTTTTAATTTTATGCTCATTCCGTTGAACGCCACATTTGTGATAATCTCGCCCTCAAATTTGATTTTTCTTCCTGTTACCGACCTGGCTATTTTATTTGTTCTCAACATGGTCGGTTTGTTTAATTTCTTCCCCGTCTGTAAGCTAATAATCGTTAAATCTGATCTGGAATCCAATTGTAATCTAATTTTTTTGTTTAACATTTCTACTTGTACGTATTTTCGTATATTTATCCCGTCCGCTTAATCAGTTCTAGTAGCTCTTACTCGGCTTTTGTATTCTTTTTTCGTTCTACAGTACGAACTTTTATGTCCCACTTTATTGCACGACAGACAAGTCTTATAGCGGTATGGACAGTTTTTATACCAATGCAAAATCCCACAGCGATAGCATGGACTGGATGGTGGTTTCTTCTGAGGTTTCATTTGACTTTTCGTAGTAAAATAATTGGTTTGGTTTGTTTTTGAGGAGGGAAAAACGTGTTTGTCGTTGTACTTTTCGTACGTAAGCGATGCCAGATTCTTCGATATTTTTCGAGTCCTTTTTTACGCTTATACATCTCTGACAGTCCTCAGCCAATTTTTGTAGCGTCAATTCTGGTTCACTCTCAAGTTTTGTTAGAATTCTCCGTCTGATCTCTGCATCTTTAGTCAAAACCAGGTCTTGGACGAATATCAAACATTTAAAATTGTCAGAACTGAGTTAAGATAACTTAAAGTTATCACAGTGTTTGTTTACTACGGAAGCGAATGTTACATAGTCTTCGCAATCCTTTTTTGTTTAATTTAAACATTTCCACCTTTTGTGAAATAATGAAGTGTTCGGACTAAATAATTCCGTTGAAAGTTTCACGGCTTCCCTGAAAGTCAACTCATTCGTTTTCCTCGGTAGGATGTAGTCTACGAATTTAGTGTATTCACTTGACCCTAGTTTCCTCAGTAGTAGACGTACTTTTTTCGCGTCTGACCAATTCCCACAATCAAACTCATATAAATCTTCATATCTTCTGAAGTAAGTCGCGAAGGTTTTGTCTTCGTCCGGTGCATAAGTGAAGACTTCGATTGAGCTCCATATAGCATTTTGCGAGAATGCCGCTTCAGAATTTTGTCCTTTATTTGTTACTGTCCGTAGTAGTAATTCTTGTAGTTCGAGTTGCTTTTCTTCGTTTTTCTGTTGAATTTCTAATAGTTTTTCATCGAGTCTCGTCTGTCTTTCTTTATTTCTTTGTTGCTGCTCGAATTGCATTTTCATTAATTCCAATATGGTTGCCTTAAAGTCTTCCATGTTTATTTAGACCGTAATTTAATAATAACACAGACTATCTGTTGTCACGAGAAGAGGAGGGAAAAAACCCACTTTTTCCATTTACTTTTTCTTTTCACAATATGTACTTTGTAGCTAGAATTGTGTACTGGTGTAACAATTTTTCCTTTTTTCACCGTGTATACTTCAGGTCTTTGTCGTCCGTTTGTTCTGGAACCGAAAAAATTTTCCCGCGTAGAATTGGATTCTATTCTGGCTGACAGGTAAAACTTCGTGTCTTCGTTATCAATGTTATGGTTGGTGTCCAAAAAGTTTTTTATCTTATCTTCGCGTAGAAGTTTTTTTTCTCAATATCTCCGTCGCCTCTGTTATAGACGACCAATAGCAAAAAAATTTCTTTTTTCAATATCCTCCGCGTAGAATTTGTTTCTTCAATATCCTCGTCGCTACTGTTATGGGCGAACAATAGCAAAAAGGGATTTTTTTTTATATCCTCCGCGTAGAATTCGTTTCTTCAATATCCTCGTTGCCACTGTTATGGTCCAAGGTTAGGACCATGGAAGAACAACACGTAACACAACAGTAGAAATAACAAAGAATATATTACACAAGAAATAATACAAGAAGTGAAAGGGCTAGTAAGACTGTCCGACTGGTTTGGCGTGACTGCTATCAGCTTGACTCGATTCAATACCGTCCTAATACCAAATCCCCTCGTCTCTCTTGAGAGGCGTAGTATGTATCGCGTTCGGCAGAGTTCATTCTGTCGGTCTAGGTAGGCACCATGACAGTTATCCTGCCTTAATTATTTATAAGGCGCACTAAAGGAAAGTTTTGTACAAGAGTCTTATACGTAAATTTTTGTATATGTATTTTTCCTTTTTCTTTATACTGTAATAAATGTTTTTCCTTTTGGGGGTATTCACTCACATCATACGAGTAGTGGTAGTAGAATTTTAGGCTTGTTTTTACGAAGATAAAAACAGGAAGAATAATGTACACAATACAGTCATGCCAAATTGTATGGTAATATAATACAATTTTATTTATGTATTTATAATTTGTGTGTGTATTTTACGTTGCAATTGTGATAATGTTCATGTTATAAAAGGGAGCATGTTACTCCGTAATATCACAAGTCCTATCACGTAGAGAAGTTACACACGTATTGTCATCCCGACAGTTCTTGGGTGAAGAGATTGCATCTCACGTCTTTCCGTATTTCCGATAGGAAAAGTTTTGTTTCATGCTGAGAGTAATTTTATTATTTTTATTTTTTACTTAATTTATTTTAAACAAGGTTTAAATATTATTATCTTATTTTATAATTTTCATTATTATTATTTTATTTATTTGTAACAATAATAATATCTCTACATCCTTTAACATTTTATGCAGTTGTTTGACTCTTGATTGCGCCTTATACAACTTTATATTTCTACTTACAAGGTTTTTGTGTTTAGCACAAGAATTTAGACTTAATAGGGAATTTAATTTTTTATACAAATGTTACACATCAAATTTATTATTTTTAACTAATCGTCTGACATTATAATTATTTTAAAGTAAATACTTCTTTTAAAAGAAAGTATATTAAACCTAGACTATTATATTTATTTATTTTTGTCTTCTTTTTATTAACCATTTATTTAATTTACATTTTTATATATTTTTTATATTATCCTCTCAAGTGAAAGGGCAATAAACAAACTTAGTTTATCGTATTATTTTTAATTATCTTATATTCACCTTTGAATTATTTTACATTACTTTCTTATAAAAATGTTTATCTTATTTTAATTGGACTTGTCCATCCCTTCGTTACTTCGCACGCCGTTACGCCTTACTAATACCTAATGAATAATGGACTATTCCGCGTGAAAGAGGAGAAAAGTCATTACTTGGTTTCAGTGAGAAAATGAAAGAAGGAAGGGAAGATAGAAGTGGGAGAGATAGATAGATAGATAGAGAGAGAGAGAGAGAGAGAGAGAGAGAGAATAAGATTGAGTTGATAAGAACAGATACTACATTTTGATCTCAGCCAAAAGACCGAAAAGCGATGTTTATTTAAACAATATATTAAAAAATACATTATTTTGTGGCACAAAGCCGAACGGGAAGATGCTGGCCTACACCTAACTAATCCGACTCGCAACCCGTTCACTCTAACAATTTCCTTAATCACCACAAAAACACATCCTTCACCACTCAATCTAACATATACCATTGTAGTGAGTACAAAATAATAATACCTCCCTTCACCAACCTCCTTCAAAGTCAGAGGAAGAAGAAGGAAAAAAATTCGCGAACCTATGTGAGATATTTTGCCTTTCACAGAAATTAAGCGGTGAGCCGAAAAGAAGGAAAGAAATTCGCGAGCCTATGTGATTTTTTTAACCAATGAAAATCCTGCCTTCACGGAAATTAGTAGGTGAGCTAAGTAGAAAAAGGAAAGAAATTATTGAGATTATACGAAATTCTTTTTGATCTAAAATGCGAAAAAAATTAAATTAATCAGAGAAGAGTCTGAAGCCATGTGAAAGGTTTCATTTCAGTTCCTTGCAACCAGCGTTGAAGTACTTGTCTGTATAAAATTACTCTCCAATTATGTTATCTATTGATTGTTGAGAAAAAAATTCTTTGAAGTACATGCAAGAAAGTTAAGTATTTTAAACTATTTCTCTTCGTTTACGTTTGAACGTATGCAATAACCCTTCGATGAGCAACGAAATTCTCTTCTTTTATATACCGTCATTACCATCCTTTATTGATCTTCTTGGCGTGGATAAATCAACTGTTCATTTTAAAATCCCTAAGCCGAACGCCACCATGCCATAATACCGCATATTCACTGGGACCCTACTAAAACATCCACGACGTAAAAATAATAAATAATACATACATATTTTCTTTTCAGAAGCAATGGCGACTTTAAAAAAAAATGCGCCTTTTTTCAGGCGTACAGTATCGAACGACGAAAACCAAGTAAAGCAATCGCCAAAAAACAGTTACCATAACTAAAATAACATCATCTACTGAATTATTTTTTAAAATTATTATTAAATTAAGAAAAATGTCCGTAAGACGGAGATTTGGCTAGAAAGAAGGAAAGATAGAGATGTTTAAACATCTCCTGCTTCATAAATAACGGACAATACAATTCCGTTTTGATTGCGTAGAAAAGCAAGACATATGAATGAAATAAAGAAAGAAGAGAAGAGAGAAGTGTCTAAAGTATGTTACAATGAAATGAAAAAGTTGTCAATTTCAAATCTTTTCATTTGTACACACTTCTTCAAATAACGTCCAGCATTCATATTTATTGCAATATTTTGTTAAAGTGGTTAAGCTCAAAGTCAAATATTTAACGATGCGATAGAGGAATTTCTACAGAAATAGAACTCGTCATGAGCTTCTGCTTATTCAATCATTAATAATCAATTCAATAAAGAATTAATTTAAGATTAATCAACAAATTCAAATAGGAACTGTGAAAATTTCACGGATCTTTCTAGTACAAGAAATAATCAACAAGTATTTTCGAAAGAGTTGCATAAAAAATCCTTTGTGCGCTAAAAGTTCTTTTAAGCACGTAGAAAGTTATTCTAGTCCTTTTGAGATATTTTAAATTTTAAAATAAATAAATAATAGCAATAATAATAAGAAGAAGAACAACAACAACACTTGAAGGAAGAAAATGAGAGGAAAATTCGAAAGGAGAGTGGAAGGGGAATAACATCGAGTTAGGGTAAAAACTGGTCGTCATAGAAGATAAAAGAGATATTTCAATCTGACTGAGGTTCTAGTGATTGAGTTTCTCCTGCTTCGGTAGTCAAGGTGATGTTCTTTCTTGATTGACGACAGGTTCTCGCCTTCCGTTAGAGTCATTCAATTGCCGGCCCCTAAATTCGCCCGATTATATGTTCACCGTAACAACACAAGCTATTCACAAATTAGTATACTCTGGTCCCGCAAACTTCCGGCGTTTTTTTTTGTTTTTTTTTCCAGGTTCAGTCTTTTCTTCTTCCTCTTTTTATTTGAGGGTTGCCTTCTCATTAGTTGAGAGAGAGAGAGAGAGAGAGAGAGAGAGAGAGAAGGAGAGAAAGGAAATAGGGGGTTTAAAGCAAATCAAATGCCTTAATTTAATTTTAATTTTTTTTTTTCATATATTTTTTCGGGACTCACTACATTTTAGTGATGATTTTTGGCAATATGTATTTCCATGTTATATCATTAATTTGAGACAACTTATTGTCCAATAGTTGCTGAAATGTTTATTCTTTATTTTCATATATAACATATAGACATTAATTGTTTAGTCTTTATTTTACAGCAAGGTCAGCGACAGAAGAAATTAATGATATAAAAGGAAGGCCCAGGAACTCTCAACGAATGTGTGGCATAAAACTTGTTCAGATGTTTCAAGGAAGGTGACACTAGCCTGGAAGATAAAACAAGGCCAGGGAAAACATCCGTTACGATATGACGATGTTGTACACGTCTAAAGAAATAAGTCAAACACAATTAACATTTGAATCTGCTGGGTGCCATTACGAACGGGCAGACGTTTGACCCCGGACGAATCTTTATTGCGATTCTGATTGGTTAATAAGGGAATGGGCTAAAGCAGATAATGAAGTTTGTATTGTCAGAGTTAGCTCCTCCTCAGCTCCTTAACCCTTCACCAGGTGTCTCTCTTCCCTGGCTATAAATACCCGCTGACCCTTTGCCTCGATCTCTTTTTTACTCAGGCTTCAGCCTTATACCACCTCGCAGATGTGAGCTCTCACAGATACAGCGTTTCCCAAATTCTGGGAACACGCTAAGAACAATACACGTACGTACGAACACTCACCACAACACACACACACATAATAAACACCACACACACTCTGTCCATGTAACTGTTCACTCAATGTAACTTGTTATTAATACATATATTTGTTTACATATATTTATCAGTCTTGTTTGTTTTCTCTGTCTTCTTTGGAATTAATTAAAGTCCAACTTTCTCATGTAGTTGGACCGGCTAGCAGGAAATTTTAACCCACGTGTGTTCTTCTACAATACATACTCATCGCCCCAAAGGTCCTTTACAGTATTTACTCAATACATCACAGCTTCTGTTGTGGAAGATTAAACCTTGCTTGAAATGGTTGAACAACAGCTAAGCACTAGTACACTGTCGACAGAACTTGGTCCTTCACAAAACACCGTCAATCAACACCTCCATAACTTGGCCATGTGAACAGACGCTGTCAAGAAGTTCCAACGACCAGGCTCAACGACGTGTGATAAACTGCTGGCAAATCTTCAAGTTTCCCGTTTTTTGGGTGTCAAATTATAACGAGTGTAAAAAATGGACCACAGAAAACATGAAAACGACCACAATTTTTCACCTACCAGTCTCCACTGCTCAACATTGTTGAAAACAACTTTTTCTTTCAGAAGAATTACCGTTTCAACAAAACAACATAAGCTTCTTCTAATGCCTGGAAGATATTTCTGGAAAACAAGACATAAAAGAGAATTAAAAAAAATTTAGTGAAAAGTGAGGAAAGGACAATAAAGGAAGACATAAAATGGCGATTGACGTTGTATTTACATTGTTGATGATTGTAGGTGGCAGGGAAGCAAGAAATCAGTAGGGTGTGTCCCACACATGTGGAGTGCATGAAATGAAACTGTTAGAAGAGACAGGTGCATCTATCTAGTCCAACAGTAAAACGGCGTGACTTATTTGCCAATCTAGTAGCACACTTAAAATCATGCAGTCGAGATGCTAAGCAAAACAACTTGTCAGAACAATTGTCATGAAAATATTTGTAGAAAAGACTGATGGAAGCCACATCATATCAGTGAGAGGGGGGATCGGGTGGCGTAGAGCGTGCACGCCCCACCTCTTAAAATTACTGAGAAAATATTTTTTTGTTGCAAAGTAGATATGGTAAGCTATAAGGAATGAAGACAGATTTAATGCGCTTTTTCTTTTGTATATTCACAAGGACATTCAGTTTGACGATGATAAAATTGTGAACTTCTATGCAAATGAATCCATGAAGATAGACTTTAGTAAATCTCCTTTCATAAATGCTATATAATCACACTTTGAATTTAAAAAAGTTTCAATTTACAATTTTACATATCAAATAAATAAAAAAAACGCAAATTTATATATATATATATATATATATATATATATATATATATATATATATATATATATGAACACTCCTTACTCATTTCTATAACCTAATATATATGATCACAAAATTATAAATTTTAAACTGATATTTATACTCAGGTGCACGCCCCCCTCTAAGTGAAAATTCTGGACCCGTCTCTGGTGAAGAAGTGACTCAAGTCGAGATTCCAAATCAGGATTGATTACATTACAGACACTGAATCTCGAGATGTACCACCAGACCAGATATGACAACAGTAGTCAATTTACAGTCAAATGGTAGATTTATGAATGTACAAGATGGATTCTATGCATGGGTTGATCAGCAACCCATGCATAGATAACAATTTACGCAACTTTTATATAAAATTAAAAAAAAATATCTTTAACTCCTAAAAGAAAGCGATAAATTTCTTTCAAACTTTAAGAACTATTCGTTATCTATTTTTATTTATTTATTACATTTTTGTCTTTGATATGTAATTTGCGTGAATAATAAATAACTTTTTCAACTTTATACATTGATCACGTAATCTTTCATTTCGCCATTTCTTTCCCGTTTTAAAATTATCCTTCTTTTTTTATCATTTTAATTGGTATCTCCCCATGCAAGGCAATAAAACCACTAAAACACAAGGGCGTGGAAGAATTAGGAATAGAAACATTAATGATGAGTGGAAAGAAAAAAGATAACCCGGTGGACAGTAGATAGCAACAGACATTGCATTTAAATTTTGGAAGATTAAAGTTGGCTGGAAAGTATGGAGCTGGAAAGAAGTTCTACAAGTTAGAAGTGCGAGAAAAGAAACTGTTAGCATAAAACTTACAGCTACATCTAGCCAGATCAACGGTCAATTGATGAGATCTCGGCTGCAATCTAGTACTGCGCTTAAATTCATGAAGTCTGGGTACCATAGCGAAGAGTTCACCCGAACAATTACCATGAAAATATTTATAGAAAAGGCACAGAGAGGCAACCTTACAGTGGTGTATAAGTGTTTAAAGCCGAGCCGTCAGGTTAGGACCAATAATATTACTGATTCTTCTTTAGCTCTTATCAAAGATCTCTAGGTAAATAGTAGAAGCGGGCCATATGTGGCAGCAATAATCTACGCATGGACGAATGGTAGACTTATAAGTATGTAAGATAGCTTCTGGAGACATAAATTGTTTCGCATGACACAGTGAACTGGCACCGATTCACTTTCCCAGAGGTTAGTATCAGCCATGCTGATGGAAGGTAGAGAGGGGTCTTTCAGGTGATTAATGGAGAGAAGTTTAGTTTTGGAGGTGTTAAAATTAACAAACCATCTTTTGCCCCAGTTAACGACGGACTTGTGTCGTTTTGGACATTGACCTTTATCGAACTGATCAGCCTGACTCTCGAGGCAGGAGTAGATGGTTTTTTCGTCAGTGTTGATGCCAAGTTGAGAGCTGATGTCATCGGGAAGGTCATTAATGAAAATTAAAAACAGAGTAGGACGAAGGATGGAGCTCTGGGGGCACACCCACATTAGTATAGACAAGTGTCCGTTTAGGATAACTCTCATTTCGCAATTTGATAGGAAAAACTATATCAGTTCAAAATTGTGTCCGGATACACTAATTTTTCAGCTTGCAGAGAATACCTGAATGCCAAACTCTGTCAAAAGCTTTCGAGATGTCCAAAGCTACAGCAAGGTCTTCACTGTTTTTATCTAGAGTATGATAGACTCTTTCCACAATTATCATCATTACATCAGCAGTTGACCTGGAGAAACGAAAGCCATATTGCTTGTCTGAGAAAAGGCCTTGCCCGAGAGATATTGAACCAATTCATCATTGATTAGGGTTTCTAGGAGTTTCCCAAAATGAGGTAGAAGGCTAATAGACTGATAGTTGGAAGGGTTGGACTGTTCGCCAGAGTTCTTAAAAATTGGAACAACAGGCGATGACTTTTAGCAGACGGGAAAGCAGGAGGCAGTTAGGCATTTATTATACAGTTTACAGAGAACAAGGACCGGTTCGGAAGCACACATCTTAATGACTACTACAGGGGAGACATCGGATTTACATGCTTTGTGGGAACCTAGGTTAGAGATGATAGCAGAAACAAAGATTCAGTTCTAAGCGGGAACTTAGGCAGGGATACTCCAGATGAGTCAAGGATAGATTTTGAGAATTTATGGGCAACACATTCAACTTTATCAGCAGAGGATGATAACACCTCAAATTGATTGAAAAGGGGAGGAATAGAGACTTTGCCTTTGTTTAATACCCTATTACAGAGCGGACAGTAGTTATAAGAGCCAAATTTGCTAGAGGCTGTGCAGCAAATAGGGACTTAGCTCCTTCAAGGACTCGCTTACATTTATTACGAGCAGTAACGAATAGGCACCTGTTGTGACGAGAGCTGTCACGCTGGTATAGCCGAAAATAGTAGTTTCTGTGTCCTATAGCGGACAAGCATGCTTGTGTGTACCATGAAGAGGATTGAGTTTTACCTGGTATTTTCAAGATGGGATGAAAGTATCCATGCCGGTTTTGACTCAGGAAGAAACTACAGTGGCGTCAATTTTCAATTGGGAGGTTAAAGATATCAGTCCAAGGGGCGCGACAAAAAATCACAGAGTGAGTCCCAATCAGCATGTTGGTAACAATAATAGGTTTTATGGATAGGGCATTCCTGCTTAATGGATGATTGGAACGAAATATCAATGGATACTGCAGAGTGGTCTAAGTTACCAAGAAGGTAATGTTGCGAAACTCGGCAACAGTGAGTAGAGGCGGTAAGAAATAAAACAAGTAGAAATGCCTGTTGCTCAGTTTTGCTAGGGAAATGAGTAGGGGAGTCTATGATTTGAGTAAAGGATTGGACAATGGAAAAATTTAATGTTTGAATACCGGCAACATCAGTGCCTTTAGAATGATTCAGCCACGTGTCATGGTGAGATTAAAGTCACCAAAAAGAAAGATGTTCGCAGATGGATGGAGAGAAAGTGCTTTTACTATACTGTCAGATATTATGTCTAATATACTGCAGTCCTGGGAGACATCGGGTGCAATAAAGGAAAAAGGAATAGCTAACAGAGTTTAGTAACTAAAGACGGAAGCCCATGAAGCAGTAGTCATGGGTCTCCAGAGACAATTCCCTGACCATTAGAAGAATGTAGGCACCAAGGCCATGCACGTGAATGCTGGAATCTTTTTGGTAAAGGGGAAGATAGCTTGGAACCAAGAATTCATTGGTAGCAATGGAAGAATTTAAGTTGGTTTCACAAAGGGCAAAGATATCTGGTGACTGTTCCGAGAGAAAAGCTGAAGAAGTTGGAACGGATACCACGAATATTGGAGAAAGGAAGGTTGGCGTGGGGTAGGTGTTTTTTGTTTATTTGTTTAGTTGCATTGCTTTTTGTTGTGTTTTCCACAAGATTCATTTTAAGGAGAAAGGACAAGGACCACTATAATTGTCACTATCTGTTGCCAACGACAATACAAGCCAGACAGTGCGTGGCTGAGAACAGAGCATAATGGGGTCTCAGAGTTGCCCACCGAAAATACATGCAGGGTTACCTACCAATGCACGACATGGCACTGTTGATCAAAGCAGCCTCTCTAAGCTGCTTCCGAATGATCGGAAGAGTTCGGGCTTCTAACGATCAGTCGGAAGCAGCTGTCAGCAAACTGTCAACCTGGTACACTCATAATGAAAAGTCATTCGTTAGTCTGATTGCTAAAAAGTTAAGAGTTAAATCATTGTGACCCTGGTAAAAGGAAAAAAGAGAACCGGCAAACCATATCTTTAACAGGGAACAAGGGATGAACTGCTACTCCTGTCCAATAGACATGGATGGAGTGTAGGCCGGACAGTAGGTGATCCTATTTACACCTATTAACCTGCAAAGAAAAAGAAAACGAAAAGAAAAAGGAAAACGTAATATACGAAAGAATTCCTATTAAGTAATGACTTCTGATGTCTACTACCAACGAAAAAAATCGGGATGGTAAAACTATTCACGCTTAATTTTTCGGCATTGATATGTAACAGTGGTAAGCATGTTCTAAATTAAAGAAATGAGTGGGGGTTGAATTAAAAAGTTTGATAATTAAATAGCAATGGAGAAAAGAAAATAACGACAGAAGGAAGGATAAGTGAAAACATCGGAAACAAAAAAAATAACAAAGAGTTAAACATTTATAAACAACAAGATGGCACAAGGCATTCTAATTACTTACTCATCAAATGCTTCTTTCCAGTCTTAAATTTGACTTTTTATGAACAGAGCAATGGTGATTTCAGTGGTGGTTTGGTGAGAATTAAGGCGATTCTGAAATCTTGAAAAAAGTTTTCATATCTTGCACTCAGTTTTTACATATTGCATAAATCTTTTATATTTTGTATTTTCATAAAAGGCCTCGCAAGAGTAAATTAATTTGGCTAGAAGGCCTTGTTGGAGTTAGCTCCTCCTTGCTCCTTAAACCGCAAGAGAAACAGGTCATTTCGACCTTGACCTTTCGGTTGTGCTCCCTACACGCTGTTAACCCGAGGTAAAGACTAGCGAGTTACCTTTTCAGTTTAGTTATATTACGAACCTAGTCGTAATATACTTCTAGGCATTTTTAAGCTTTGATTTTCTTTTAGCTAAGCTCTACTCATTTTTAGATAGACTTTACTGTATTATCCTACCAATTCTCTTGCTAGTCTCCCTTACCACAAGACAGTGACTTAGGGTCGGCGACTGAAACGGTCGGTACGCAGGCTCCTGGCCTACGTGGCCAGGACGTCGACCACCGGGCTGTGTATTAAGTTACGCTCCCATTTCTTTTTGTCTGCCAACTTGACGATACTTGGAAACTTTCCTTCTCTCTCTCCTTCGCCTACTACTCCTGTTCGACGCTCGGCATTCCCTCCCTAACGGCTGCCTGCACGTCGTCCATAACCTTTCCCGTACACTACGTTAGTAATTATTACGGGAGGTTACTAATATCGGACTCGACCGGCAGACACGCAACGCCTGCACTGGACCTTTGACATGCCCGAACATCGTCGCAACGCCAGCTCCTCTTTCCTTCCCAACACGTCAAGTTGGAATCCCGGCAACGACCAACATCAACCTCAAACTACAATGACCAGCAGCGATCATCCCGGCAACGATCAGCAGCGACCACCTGCATGACCAGCAGCGATCACCTGTAATGACACCTATAACAACCAACCTCGACCATCAAAGCCTGCACCGGAACACCTGCACCTCTACCATTCCGACCACCTTTATTTCTTTATTACTTTTCTAGAATAAATTGGCTTATATATTCTCGTTCTGTCATCTATGTTGTTTCATCTTGTCAGATTTAACGTCTTCGAAAATGCTAGCGGGTCTCTCGTGACCTCATCACTCTCTTGCGATACGGGGGCGCTCGAGGGGTCCGCTACAGTCTCACCAAATTACTTGTTTAGGTAAATTACTAATTTAAATTATTTGAAAAAGGGAATTAAATTCCTTACAATAAAAACATTGAGAAATGGACTTTTCAGAGCTTGTCTGGCCTGAGAAATTTTGTAAATTAGAAAACCATTTATTTAAAGTAACTGCAATGCTTAAATGTTTACATTTTTCATGATAGTCATTAATTATTAGTCAAATCAAATGATTGTTCTTTGCAAGCAAGATTGGGAAAATAATTTTATACTCATCGACAGATTTTTTTTTTTAATCTAGCATTAAGGCGAATGATTCTTTCTTCACCTAAAAACAAGTTTATATTTTTTTATACTAAGTCAGGCACTTCTTTACCTTAAGAATATAGAAAATAATTAATTATCTGCTCAAAGGATTGTTTCTACGTGAATAAAAACAAGTTTACATTTTTTTGTACTTTTTTAAACCTAAAAACAAGTTTACATTTTGATGCTAAGTGAGGCATCTCTTTACCTTAAGAATTTTGAAGATAATTAATTCTCTCCTCAAAGGATTGTTTCTGAATTACTAAAGTTTAATTTATCATGTGGCGATTAGCCAAAGTTGTATGTGGCGTTCTGTTCAGGACGATGAAAGAAATGGACATGAAACATCTTCCTTCCCTTCTTGCTTCGCGATATAGCGACAACATTGGGACTTGTCTCCACCGAGGAATACTTCTCCCTCTCGGCAAACCGACTACTTAATTTCAAACAAACCACATGGACATCACACACTACGGCTAAGTACATAAATGTTTTATTTCTTTTTTTTAACTATGTCTATCCACATAAACATAATTTTCTCTTTCTCCTCTATGTTGTTATTCATATATAAATATATATATATATATAAATCATTCATGTGCTGAATTTTTTTTTAAATGTTGAATTTCTTTATTTTGAAAATTTTTCACCTCATCTGTAAAAAGTAATAACTCCTTTTCCTACAAACTTGTCACCAACCACAACCTCGCCTGTTACTATCCTGTAGCACCAATTTGCTACAAGTACATCGAAGATGGTCAAAATCTAAATGTTTCACCTTAATTCTAAATTTATCTATCAGAGATATTATAATGATAAATTTTGTAAATTTCTAAAATCAACAACAGTTCTTTTTTTATGAGTGGTACAACAGACTGAATTAATTTCTTAACCAACTGCTGCCAGACCATATTGCAAGCTGTTCCTTGAGCAGTCCAGGTCACCAATTCCAACATTTAAAATTTTCTTTGAACTTTTCAAAGGTTAAACCGCTGGTAATTAAATAAGTCAGATTTTGAAAAGTAAGAGGATGATTCAAATTTATAGAAATGGAGTATTTAGTGCACAATTTCTTAATAATATATTTTAAATTATTTGTAAATACAAACTTAATACCAAATGTAAATACTAAGTTTATTCTATTTTCTGATGTTAGATTCTCAATATGTTTACTTTTATCCCTTCATTTTAGAAATGTAATATATATATATATATATATATATATATATATATATATATATGCAATAAATAAAATTATAGTGTTAGACTTGTTTCATATAGATCAAAATTGTTACCAAAATATCATATAGATATTTGGTCACACAAGTAAATTAGATGGAATAAATGACACCTTTTTAAAAATAGGTTAAACTCTATTAATTCATATGATGTTTTTAGAGCATTCAGTTTTCACCAAGATAATTTAAATTGATATTGAATTTTTTTTTATTAGTTAAAAATCAGCAATATAATTATTGGAATGGCTAGTCAAGAATTAATTCTGTCTTACCATCCAAATAGAACATTACAATACCTGCATTATAATGATATCGTGTCCATAAAAGACAACAGGCACATAGATGCATATGTGTTTGAGAGAAAACACTTTATATACATCATTACATATTTTTTTCATCCAGATAGTGAAGTCAAAACCTACAAGCAAGAACAAAAAAGAAAAGTGAAATAAAAGTCTTATAAGTTGGTGATTGTCTCTGACTCTTGTCTCAGCCATATCAGGTGAGAGAAAGACGAAGGTTGGTGTACACCTGCAATCACTCGGATTATGTTGTGGTACGATCCACCTAATTTACATAGTGGAGTACCGACCATATAAATATGGTTGGTACCGGGAAGACGGGGGTGAGGAAGAAGAGATCCAATCCAGAGACTCTGCTCGACTGCGACTAAGTCAACCCATTCTACAGGAACGGTCTTCCCAAGAATATACCAAACTATCTGTAAATATTGTGTACACGTTCTTGTGTCAATACATTTTGTTTAAGTACATTTTGTGTTGTATTATTATTATTCCATGCTTTATTCAAGTTTCAACAATGGCGACGAGGTATAAAGAACTTTACAAAAAAAAAAAAAGAATTGATAATTGATAGCTTTCAACAATTGTGACAAGTCTTTGAAGAACCCAGGCTGAAGGAAAAAATTATTAATTAAAAGTCCAACATCTAATAGAATGGAAAAGTATTCTGAAGTTCTGGATAGTTAAAACTCGTTAAAGGACGACTAAGCATAAAGGAACGTTCACTCAGAAAAATCTGAAAGGTGACGTAAACGAATAACGGCGAATTTTTTTAAAAAGAAAAAAAAAGCTGGCCGACGACAAAAACATGCATGGAATTAAAAGGAGCACAAATACAACGTGTCGACTTTGAAAGGTAACGAACTTTTAAAAAAAAAAGTTTGTTTATTTTTTTTGTTTGGTTGCTCAACAATATTTTATAAAGCAAGACATAAAATTAAAAAGTTGTTTCGGTTTTTTTTTGTCAGCTTATGTTATATTCGTGGATACACAATTTAAAAGTATATTCTTTGTTGCATGAACACTATCAGCTAAAGATGGATGAATTATCCAAAGTCATAGCTGAATTATTTAAAGCCCAGCAGTTGAGTCTGCAACATCAAAGTGAACAGTTTGCCTTATTAATAAGGGAACAGCAAATAGCACAGCAGAAATATCAAGAAAAGCAAGAGGAGTAGAGTCAGCAACGTCAAAATGAACAGTTTGCCTTATTAATAAGGGAACAGCAAATAGCACAGCAGAAATATCAAGAAAAGCAAGAGGAGTTGAGTCAGCAACGTCAAAGGGAAAAGAGGAAAGACTGGAAAAACAGGAAGAAATGCAGATCAAGGTTTTAGAAATTCAAAAGTTAACACTGGAGAAATTAAACAACAATCAGGCAAATGAAGGAAACTCTTCATATTCTAGTAACATCATATTTAATTCGCTGGAAACTTTCAACTATGTGCCAGACGAAGGAAAAACGTTTGAAGCGTACTTCAAACGATATGAAGATATTTTCTACACAGACTGTGAAAACTGGTCGAATTCAAGAAAAGTCAGTCTATTACTAAGAAAGCTAGGTACAGCGGAACATAGCAAATTTGTAGATTTTATTCTACCGAGAAGAATAAATGAATTGGAATTCTCGGAAGCAGTGAAATTGCTAAAGGAGTTGTTTGGAGCAAATATGTCGCTTTGGCATAAGCGATGGCTATGCATGAATGTCGCTAAATCCGATGATCAGGATTACTTAACATATGTATCTATAGTGAATAGACATTGTGACAATTTCAGATTGGCAGAGATTACGGTTGAAGAATTCAAGTGTTCAATTTTTGCTCAAGGACTGGTATCCAGTAAGATTGCCGAAATAAGACGTAGAGTTTTGTCTAAACTCGAATCTGAACAAAACCTTACCCTGCAAAAGTTAGCAGAGGAGTGTCAGCGGGCCGTAAGTTTAAAGAAAGAGTCTCAAAAAATTGAAGAAGCTGGCATTGCTTATATTAAAAAAGTAAAAAAACAGTCAAATTACCCATCAGAAAAAAATTGGAGTAAAAATTCGGCGTATTTTAAAAATAGACAAGAAAAATTAAATGAAAAGAATGAGGAGAAAAAAAAGGTTCCACCATTTAATTGTAGATGGTGCAACGAAAGACACTGGGAGGTAAATTGCCCATATAGAAATAGGAAATGTTTCGTGTGCCACAAGAATGGTCACAAAGGGTCGTGTTGTAAAACGAAAAAAGTCAATAGCCGAATTAGACAAACAAATTCAAATATAAAATCAGATAGAGATTTGAGGAAGTATGTGACGACTGAAATATTTAAAAAGAATATCAAATTTCAACTCGATTCGGGTTCAGATTTAACAATAATGAACTATAAAACATGGAAAATTTTAAAAGGCCTACAATAATGAAGTCGACGAAACGCGCTCGAACAGTGACTGGAAAGGAAATTAAATTCGAAGGCGAGGTTGTACTTCCCATGAAATGGAACGGGATAGTTAAAAAATAAAAGTTTTCATTCTGAAAAATGGAGAAAACTTGATGGGTACAGATTTTATTGAAACATTCGAATTGTGGGATAAACCGTTAAACTCATTCTGCAGAAAAGTAGAAAGTAATACGCAAACAAGACAGGACATTAAAGATGAATTAAAGAAAAAGTTTCCGGAAAGCTTCACACCTGGTCGTGGAAGATGTAACAAGTTTGAAGCCAAATTCGAATTAAAGGAAAATACTATGCCAATTTTTAAAAAGAAATGTAACGTGCCTTTCGCAAGTGTAGAGAAAATTAACGAAGAACTTGATAGGTTGGAAAAAATGGGAATTATTTCGAAAGTAGAATCTAATTCATGGGCTGCGCCGATTGTGTGCATAAAAAAGGAAATCAAACCAAGTCAGAGTCTGCGTTGATTTTTCGACAGGGTTGAACTCGGTAATTAAGGACTACCATTACCCGTTACCGAGTCCGGAGGAGATTTTTAACAAGCTAATTGGTGGAGTTATATTTTCAAAAATCGACTTATCAGATGCCTATCTCCAAATTCCCGTCGAAGAGGAATGTTCGAAGTTACTAGGGATAAACACGCATAGAGGGTTATTCAAGTACAACAGGCTTCCTTTTGGTATTAAAGTGGCACCAGCCATTTTTCAACAAGCTATGGACGTCATGTTGATTGATTTAGACTTTGCGTGCGCTTACTTAGACGACATCATAGTAAGGAGCGAAACCGTCGACGAACATCGAGAGCATCTCAATCAAGTATTTAAAAAGATTCAGGACTTTGGATTTGAAGTCAAAGAGTCAAAGTGCGAATTTGGTTTGGAGGAAATTAAGTATTTAGGGCACATAATCAACAAAAATAGCAGATGTCCAGATCCGGAAAGGTCCATTGCGATTAGAGACATGCCGACGCCCACTAATGTGTCGATGCTACAGAGTTTTCTAGGGCTTGCAAATTATTATCAAGCGTTCATTAAAGGAATGTACAAATTAAGAGCTCCGTTGAATGAACTGCTAAAAAAAGACAAGGCATGGGAATGGACGGTAGAATGTCAGAAAGCCTTTGATGAAATAAAGAAAATGCTTACGTCCGACCTCTTTTTAACCCATTACAATCCAAAACTGGATATTGTAGTGGCAAGTGACGCTAGTTTATACGGGATAGGAGCGTGTATTCAACACATAATGCCAGATGGTTCTAGAAAACCAATTGCACACGCTTCGAGATAGAACAAGAGGCACTGGGTATCATTTTTGCCATACAAAAATTTCACAGGTACATCCACGGCAGACATTTTATGCTTGAAACGGATCATAAACCACTGATCACTATTTTTGGTTCAAAGAAAGGGTTACCCGTTTATACAGCAAATCGTCTGTTAAGATGGGGAACCATTCTTCTCAATTATGATTTTCACATAAAGCACCTATCATCCAAAAATATAATTCATGCGGATAGTCTATCAAGACTAGTACCGAGTCAAGAAGAAAGATTCGAAGAATCAATTATTGCAAATATCAGAGCAGATTATGAGGTGAAAAGCATGGTAAAACAACATTGTAAGAGAGCTACCGGTTACACTAAAGGAAATTAAAAAAGAAGCTGAAAGCGATGATTTCATTTCAGAAATAAAAGGCAAAATGGTAGCAAATGACCAAAAGTGCAGGAGATTTATTCAATAGGTGACGGAGTGTTATTATATGGTGAGAGAGTAGTAATACCAAAAAAAGTTGCAGAAAAGAATACTTGGGACTTTCATATGGGTCACCGGGTATTAATAGAACAAAAGCTTAATGCGAAGCTTTGTGTATTGGAAAGGAATGGATGTGGATATCGAAAACATGGTTCATCGATGTAAAGGGTATGCGTTAGCAGCTAAGGCACCACCTATAGTACACAAACCATGGCCCAAGACGGATCATCCGTGGACAAGATTACACATTGATTTCGCTGGTCCAGTAGAAGATTTTTTACTACTTAATAGTGGTAGATAGTTTTACAAAATGGCCGGAAGTACTACGCTGTAAAAAGCCTACGTCCAATACCACAACAACTTTTTGCATGAACTATTTGCACGGTTCGGTGTGCCAGAGTGTATTGTGAGTGAAAATGGTACACAATTCACTTCTGAAGAATTTAAGGAATTTTGTGAGTTATATCAAATTAACCACATAACGACGCCTCCGTATCATCCGAGGTCTAATGGACTCGCAGAAAGATTTGTCGATACTTTAAAGCGAGCTCTGAAGAAAGCCTCAGGAGTTCCAACGGAAAAGGCGCTTCAGCAATTCTTACAAGTATACAGAATCACGCCAAACCAGAGAACACACTTGTAGAGGGTGCAAAGAAGTCCCTCAAACAAATAATAAAAAGAAAATACACTACAAATAAAGTAAAATAAACTTTGTTTATTTTTGTAAAGAATTATTTTTTTCCTTGTACAAAAAATGAAATTGTCCGTAAAGCTGCGGAAGAAAAAAGAGAAAGAAAGGAACTGGGAATGTGAGAGGGAAAGGTAGGACTATGTGTAGCGAGCGAGATGAGAGAAAGAGAGGGTGAAAGAATGTTCACTGATACGTGATATTGCCTGTTGTGTGAACCGCTGAATCCTCTCGGTGTGTGTGTGCTCGAAACTGTCCGTGTCGCTTTGATGTCAGCTTGTCGCTGTTCTCTCTCCCTTCTGATGAGAGTTTCTACCTTCCTTATATAAGAATGATGAGCCTCCGGGGAGATTAAGGAATGGGTTTCTTATGTCGAGTCCTGATTGGTCAATAAATCCTATTTTTGACCACGTGGTGTGCTTTTCACTACGTCCGAACTTTTGGGTGCGCCGTCCTTGTTTTTGACTCCACAGGGCATGGTAAGGAATGAATTCCCGCGCAATTGTATTTTTTGATACACGTGGTGTGAATTAATTTTTATTGTGTGTGTGTGTGGAAAATAAAATAAGAAACAGCACACACTCAAACATGGCACCAGCTGAACTAATGTTCGCTAGGAAAGTTAAGTCAGTGTTTGACAAGCTTTTGCCAGGAAAAAATAGAGTAAAGAATACCATGTATACAGCGAGAAAAAGATACACTCCCGGAGAGAAGGTGTTTTTCAAATGCTACAAAAACAACGTTGAGTTCTGGGAATGAGGCATAGTGGACAAGAGAATCGGTGACCTGATTTACATAATTAAAGGGCCGAAGAATACTCATAAAAGGCACCAGAACCAACTTAAAAAATATTACGGTATAGAGCATGAAGAGAGTATACCGGATGAGGACGAAGATCCCATTGATATAATGTATGATATGTTTCGGGTAGAACCTCCACAGAATACTCCTGAACCAAGAAGATCCGGTAGGAAACGGAAGTTCACGGACCCATTGGACGTGAATCCAAAACGGAAAAATATTAAAATTAGGCAAATGGATCTACAAAGAAATAGCCATAATCATCAACCCATATAGGAAGCCAATTTGAAATCCAAAAGGGATTCCAAGGCTTGGGATGGGGGTGTTGTGGTACGATCCACCTAATTTACATAGTGGAGTACCGACCATATAAATATGGTTGGTACCGGGAAGACGGGGGTGAGGAAGAAGAGATCCAATCCAGAGACTCTGCCCGACTGGCGACTAAGTCAACCCATTCTACAGGAACGGTCTTCCCAAGAATATACCAAACTATCTGTAAATATTGTGTACACGTTCTTGTGTCAATACATTTTGTTTAAGTACATTTTGTGTTGTATTATTATTATTCCATGCTTTATTCAAGTTTCAACAGAGCAATTAGTTCTAACTGACGACATGAATTAATTTTCAATTCTCGCACCAGATTATCATGTGACAGCATGGGCACATATTGCAACTGAGTCAGTGACAGATCACCAAGTTTTGTTTACGTTACAAGTCCTCCACTCCCGCATTCCATCAGCAGTCTGATACTAACCTACAGAAAAGTGACTCGTTGCACCTTCTCGGGTTAACGTTCTTGGCTGACATAAAGTGGAAACATTGAATCTATTGCTAGGTCAGCTGCTAAGAAAGTTGGTTCACTGTGTTGGGAAAGACAATTTTTCTCTCCAGAATCTATCCTACATATCTATAAGTTTACCATTCATCCATGCTTAGAATATTGCTGTCACATATAGTTCGGAGCCCCTGCTATTTACCTTGAGCTTATTGATAAGATACAAAGAAGAATCAGCAATATTATTTGTCCTTATCTGGTGTCTTGGTTTCAGTCACTTTCCCACCACCGTAAGGTTGCCTCCCTGTGCCTTTTCTATAAATACTTTCACGGTCATTGTTCGGATCTCTTCGCTATAGTACTGTTGTGGATTCCGGGACGAAATCCGGTACCAACAGATAACAAACGCCAGGAATGAATATAGGAAAATAATGTATTAACGTAATAATACAAACAGGCAATGCAGGTTAGTAGTTCCAGGAATACGGGTTAGTAACAAAATATCTATACAGTCTTTGGTATTGAAGTATCCCTGTATGACTTCTTACTGAGTCTACGTGCTCGCTCACTGTGACTCTTGCTCGCTACTTTCGTTCTGTCTGTCTGTTGCCTTACTCTCACTCTTCCGGTTACCTACAACCTTTCACTCTCTCTCTCTGTGTCGGGTCTTCACGTAGAAGTAGTATATGTATATACTGGGTGAGTCCATTTGTGTAAAAAGGGGAGGACCCCTCAACAGGTACCTAAACTTTTTTAATTTAAGCACAGTACTAGACTGGTGTCAAGATTTCATCAATTTATAGCTGAATTGTGTAGATATAACCGTAAGTTATATGCTAATAGTTTCTTTTGTCGCACTTCTCGCTTGTGGATCTTCCTTCCAGCTCCAATCTTTTATAGGATATAAACTCCTATGTGTTGCAGCCAATAAGTGAAACACAAAACAAGAGAAAATAAATCCTACTAAAATCAGTAGATTCGAAAAAACTTTACAATTCAGTACAAAATATGGCTCCAAAATTAAATAATTGTTTTCTGGAACCTGAATGGATATGACAAGTCACGTGATGTGCTCTCTACACTGTCCACATGGTCGAACTTCATATGACCTGGAAATGGGTCAGGGCTTGGATCATGAAATATGTTCACGTACGGGACTCAGAATTCATGAACCAGTCACCAACTCGCCATAACCCATAAAAATGGCTAGTCAGTAACAGTCAGGGGCCATAGCTGAAACAGAACAGCCAGAAGTAGATCTGAACCAGAACAGCCAGTGAACAGGCCCAGCTGCGACACATGTTACCATGACAACACACCAGTCAGCAATGATCTTTCTAAGTTTTATCTCAGTTTCTCCTTGTTCACTGTGTTTTATTATTGTTTAGCTTTGCATTGTTTACAGTTTTGTATTGTGGACATGACACTTGGATTTTGTTTTTCCATCTAAAATCCGGGTAGACTAACCCAACACTGCCTTGCATGGGGTGAACTCAGTTATAATGGACTCTCCCATCAGTTTCGACGTATGAGGATCTGACAACTTAATTGATTCAATTATGAAATTTAGTGTGATAATCTTAAGTGGCACTTAAGACCCACTAGTGATTTACAAAGGAGGTCGCATATGGAGCAAGGGTAAGGATTGAGATCACTGTTATATTGGCTGACCTTTTAGATATGGCTCTCAATTCTTGAAGACGATTCAGACAAGCTGATTGAAAACTGCTGAGTCCACGAAAACATGTTGATGTCCATTCTACCCGCTCCAAGGCTAAGCACTCGAGGGTGTTATGAGGTATATTGACAGCTGACAAGTTGCTCTTCAATTTTTCTTTGTATCCTAGCCATGGGCATCCTACATTCCTGTAGCCATAATCTAACTGGCTGTACATTGGGATCTTGGGTATCCTGTCATCAAACATTCTTAAGACATGACCAGTCCACCGTAACTGAGACTGTATGAGAAAAGTCTCAATTCCTTCAATATTACACCTGTTAAACAGGTCTATGTTAGATCTTGAAGGTTAACTCCACAGATGGCACAGATGGAACTCATATATATATATATATATATATATATATATATATATATATATATATATATGAAGAAATATACTCTTAAGGTGTGCTATATTTATGGGATAAAGTGCTCAATATCAGATAGAGCATGTGTAAATATAAAAGTGAACATTGAAGTCAACACTTAGAGGTGACAGGCTGTTTCATGCTAGATACAATCGTCATCTGACTATTGCATCTAACATGAAACAGCCTGTCGCCTCTAAGTGTTGACTTCAATGTTCACTTATATATATATATATATATATATATATATATATGGGAATTGTGTAGTCTCTCAGCTATCTCACCAGAATGTAAAGTTCATGTATTAGACAAGGTGATCTGTGTATCTCAAAAAACATAGTAGTCCAGAGTAATATATGAAGTATTAGATTGAAATAAAATAAACTCAAGTCAATTCAAGTCAATTCACCAGTCAGTCAATAAATGTCAGAGAGATGCCACACAAATCCACGCGTGTCACTACTTTGACTTAAGATACTTTTTCGCGCGTCAACTGCTGACTCAAACATCAACATAATCTCCTCTCACATCTCACTTACAACTTTCTAAGAAAAGTGTTCTTACATACTACTAAAATAGAAATTGTATTTTAAACAAAGACAAACACAGAACAATCCAAGGTAAACAACTCTGGAGAATTTAGACAATTAAATCCTACTTTATTCACGCATACAAACTCCTACTTTATTCACGCATACAAACTACACAAATTTCTGTATAAATAGTATTTTCCATTTTACTCTGTTTGACCAGTTCTTAAACACTTGAACAATTTCAAACTGTAAATCAATAAGAAACCCAATTTATCAATGGTCAATTTCTTGCATTATCAAACTACAAGTATTCAAATTGTATATTAATTGTACATAAATGCATGATGTTTTATTGAAATCTCATAATCGGCGTTTCTTACTCAATTGCCTTGCGATTGATTCGTTTTTGAATGTCTATATTCTATATTGTTGCGGATTAATATGGTGAACATGTTCGTAAACTAACCATCTTAATATAAAAACCTTCTGATAACAAATTCAAACTCATAGCAATCCCAACAACTTTATACACTTTATTTATTCTTTACCTTATCATTCTGTTGGATTCCAATCCATATTTGATCTACATTTGACATCAAACTCACAATTTTACTAGAGTATTAATTTCTCCTGTGTCTCCAGCACCACATAACAACCAGATAATAAATAATACTCGTTTTGTTGTTTCCACATCTTGGTATTTCTCATTTTTATGAGTATTTTTCTATATATAAATGTTGGAGGGTTATAATTATTTATTCAAAGTTATAACTCCCCTACCATATCCTACGGCCATACGGAATCTGGTAGTAAGCTTTGATGAAATCTATTTTGACAAAAAAGTATTTATTTTGGATGAATGCTGTCCTGTTGTAGATATACAGTATAGGGTACATATACAGTTTAATGGTACTTACCCAATTTGAGGACTACAAGCTTACCAAGTGCTACTACATTTGAAGACTAGATTCTAGGGAAAATATCAATAGTTTTTTAAAGGACGTATAATGCCAGTTACCACGATTTAGCTAAATTCATCTTGTGGACTCGTCCAATATCCTTACCTTTCCAACCCTAACAAAAGCACAGTCCACATCGTACGCCTACGTACCTAAAAAACTTCAACCAATAAAAACGGCAAGAAACGAAGCAAACAACCCCATTGGTCAATCCCTTGAAGTTTACGTGCAAAACAGAAATTGCGCCAAAATCAAGTGAGCCACTTTTGGAAATTCAAACGATATAAAAATAAACGTAGACAGCCCCAGACAGTCAGTCTCAAGAATTCGCAGAGTACTTTCCAATATACTCCACGCCACTACGAATCACAATTTTGCCGTGCTGACTCATATTCGATCATTCATTAATCAACTCTGTGAACACTTTTCTCAACTTTGCTTATGTACAGTGAATTAAATTCACTACTTTAAAATAAGTAATCATCAACGAACATACAACATTACGAAAACATCAACTACGATTAAGGGTAGATCACTCTAAAAAAAACTCTTTCCAAAAGACACTTATAATTCATAATTACAATTATTGGCACAAACAAAAAGACAGCGAATCAACGAACAATATCAACAAAGAGACATTCACAAATCTAACAATTACATACACATTTCGTCCACACGACACACACTGATTATCCAATCTGTATATTGTTAAATTGTATATAAATGTTGCATTGATTTCTAAATTGCACATGTCTCGTTTTCAATTGCATTTTTGATTTCGTTTATTTATTTGTTTGGGATGCAGCAAGACACGCAACCAACTCAAAATTCCTTCTGATTCTTTCTCAAATAATTAACAACTCTGCACGTCCCCAACAATCTTTAACCATTGGCATGAATTGGTTTTCGCAAGGTCCTTTCACTCTATCTTCCTTTGTAGCAGAATGCTTACAACAAAACTAGTATCAGTTGTATGGTCTTGTGCAAATAAAATATGTTAGGCTTCTCCATAGCTGGCACACTGAGTTGTTGCTGTCAACTGGCTTGATTTTCCCTGAAATCAGAAAGATTTATACAAATGAGTATTTTGTGAGCATAATATACAGGATTCATATTCTCCTTCGACCTCCTGGTAGAACAACTTCTATTAAAAGATCGACTGAAAGAAAGTTTGTTCAGCCCACTGGACAACTCTTCAACTTTTTTTCCAACCTCCCTTGCGTTTCCAACATTTTGGCCAGAGTGTTTGGCTCACAATTACAGATACTGATACGGAAGGGTTCATGGCAATGTTAAATCAGTTATCGTGATATCCATCAATTTGTCTATATGAGTCTCCTTCCCAACCAAAGTTAAAGTAGTGTGGAATTCTGCAGGAAGACATTGGAGAAATATGCAACATAGAATGCTGTCATCATTATGATTAGCAGAAAGTTGTTGTAAACAGGAAACTGCAAAAGTTTACTGTCTCCTATCATCTCTTTATTTAACAGCTGTGACTGATTCCTCTATTTAGATTTCTTCCTTTAGTTTAGTGAAGGGATTATCTGCCTTCTGGCAGATAATAATATCTCATACCTCTATAAATATTTTATCTAGTAATACAAATACAGAAGAGAAGGGATTTATCTCACTTATTGATATTATTTTATCACCTCAAGGTTCATGCTAAATAATAAAATGTTTTGTTAGGCCAAAATGTAATGAGGTAATCTGTAGACCAGACTTGGAAGAAAGATTATTACTATATTATCCTGTAACTGCCACCAACACTGAATAAGGGAAAAAGGGTGGACTCAAGCATTAGCAAGAGGTAAACCATCTAACCCAGTGGGATGTTCGATGGAGAGTGAGGATAACTGCTGGTGTACCAAATTTGACATATAGCAAGAATACAAAGGCAGCACATTTAAAGCACAAAAAGTGTACTGATTATAAAGGACTTCTCTACCAGACTTTTGCAACACATAAGACAGACTTGTGTTTGAACATTTATAATAAGACCAGCTTATAAATAAAGTTACATTGACAATTAATTTTAATGTAATGTGTTTTGTTAAAAACTTGCTGAACGAACCAAATTAAAACAATGAAAATATTATTTCACATCAAAATACTATAAAAAACGTTGGGGAAGTCATTCAGCATTAGATGAATTTGTAGTTAAATAAAATGTTGAGAATCATCAGTTATTAAAACAACAGGCTGGGATGAATTTATTCAACCATAATTACTGTATCTGTGATATAGTAACATTTATGTCACATCTGTCATGAGTCTCATAACCCATTAGAGTCATAGGAGTATCAATGTACTTTAACCATAGCAGCAGTGATGTGCCTAGGGCAAGATAGCCTGACACAGCCCATCTTTCTTCAGGCTGGTTTTTGAATTCAGACTCTTCATTCTGATTGCCACCTCTAGGAAAGAGAGCCTACTTAGCTCTGCTAAGCATAGTTGGGTGATAGATTCTAAATATTAACACAACTACAAGTAATGATTCTTTCAAATGATTTTATCATTTAGGCATTAATTTTCTCTATTAATCCTCTTTTATTTCATACTAGCAGTAGAGCCCGGCGTTGCCCGGGGATGTAACAGTAAGAGATAGATCAAGTATCGACCATCATAAAGACTGAAAAATAAAATTGACAAAGATTATTGTTTAAGGTTGACAGACACGCATGTCTTAATTATTTTTATTTTTTATTTTTTTTTTTACGAATTGGTCAAACCCAAACTCAAACAAAAACATTGTTTTCAATCGTTATGAGTCTATCGATTAAATAGAATTTTATTATAAACAATTGTCTTGTAAATGGAATTTTTAAAGTATTCTGAATGTAAAAATAAAGAAAAAAAGCGTGTAAGACAATAAGAAACACTACATGCCAAAAAAAAGTGGAGTTTTGTTGAAATCGGTTGAAAAATGTAGGAAATCCGATCCCATATATAAACGAACACACACACACACACACACACACACACACACACACACACACACACACACACACAAACAAACAACCTGGGTTTTATAATAAGTATAACTCGATAATTCGATATTAATAAGTATAACTCGATATGAGTTGTCCCCCTTTCATTAATGCCTCTTAATCGTGTTTTCAAATTGATTTCGTGCAAAAACAATTGTGTTTTTCCAATTTTTGGCCCTGTCAGAAACCCTGCAAGGTAATTTTTACGTAGTCCTGTGAAGTTTTGTTGAAATCGGTTGAAAAATGTAGGGAATCCGATCCAATATATAAACGTACACACACACAAAATCTGCGTTCTATAATAAGTAAGATTTTTGGCAGTAATATCATTTTGTTTTCATTTATAGCACCTCTATGTTTCAAATATTTATATATTTAAGTTTAAATTTTATTTAGTTTGATGATTACACAAGAATAGATTTTCCTGTGATATAGAGAGAAGATATTTATAATACTTTCTTACAATTAATGATTCTTAATGTTTCTGGTTTAACCAGTTTATATTCAAATCTATTTTAATGCTGTGACTCCTGTGTTGGTTTTCCTCATAAAAAATGGAAAGTCTTTATTTTGCATTTAAAACTGTTTTATTTTTATGCAAATCACCTCATATGTACAACAGTACCTGATAAACGTGTTAAAATATTTCAATAATTTAAATTAGTATGAAATACCTTATATAGAGATTCATATTTTAATGAATCTATATAAATATATATATATAAGATGCAAAGTTGTGTAAACATTTGCTAATTATCATATCCCCGAAGTAAATATGCAAATTCTTTTTGCACACAGAGATACTACTATCTTGTGAAAGAATAATATGCTATCATATGACTTATCTTGAATGTAGTGTTAAACTAATAATTTGTGGAGATATGTTATCTTTTCTGTAGCAGTGAATCTGTTAAATACATATATATATATATATATATATATATATATATATATATATATATATATATATATATATATATGAATTGAATCAA
This sequence comes from Acanthosepion pharaonis, assembly GCA_903632075.3. Classification (NCBI taxonomy): domain Eukaryota; kingdom Metazoa; phylum Mollusca; class Cephalopoda; order Sepiida; family Sepiidae; genus Acanthosepion; species Acanthosepion pharaonis. Next base: position 1,723,451 of record CAHIKZ030005320.1, read on the forward strand.
TTTACAAATAAAGAAATAATTACAATTAATCATTGTATATGTTTTTTATTTAATTTTCTCATCTTTGTTTGGATTTTATAACATTTCAGCTCTGAATTCTCCAACATTTCCCAGGTGTCTTCAAATTCTATTCCTGTTGGAATACAAGAAACACCTAAGGAAGGTCAGAAAGTACACAACCAAAACATTGAAAAGAAAAAAGATGTGGGTATTAATAAAAAAAATACAACTCACATATAATGATGAAAACAGCTAACAAAATTTATGCATAATTTGAATTAGTTTTCATTGATATTGGCTATATGAAGATTTTCAGGTTTTCTTTTCTAGTATTCATTTCATTTTACCTATAATCAAAAATAATTTTGCCTGTTGGAGGTGTCATATTTTTGCAGTCTTGCTAAAGAAAGTCATTTTTTAATCCTAATTGTTTTTATTGTCTTTATTATAGTCAAATGCTAATTTGCTGTTTATTATGAATGTTTTTAACTAAGTATCTAATTGAAAACTGTGAGAGATAAGGTTAATATGAAAAAATAGTAGTACATCCAGAAAGCAAACTTAGATGCAGCAACAAATGAAATAAACTGTGAAAAGTGGTAATAAAAGATTGATTTGATTAAAATAATAGTTAAATAGTTTTTACAATTTGGCTGCTAGAAAGAAGTCTCTTGTTTTACTTTTTTCACAAAATTTGACATTTTGTTTATTTTAGTCTTTTTTTTTAGTCATTTGTCATAACCAAAATATCTTATTGAGGGCCATAAATAAAATTTTAAAAAATAATGCAGCAATACTCAGAGAATCAAAACATGCTAATTTCAAAATTTGTTAAAAAACATATATATACATTTTTTAATCAATGGGGAAAGTAAGCTATGACTCCATAGTATCAAATTTCTGATTCAATTCAGAGCCAATTTGTTTGTCTGACAGACAGAAGTGTTTCAGCATGCACAAGGAAGACATTGGCTGGTTCTGGGATCTGAAAAAAAAAAAAACTAAAATCTGATGACTACAAAAAGATAGAAGCTGAAAGAAAAAGAAAAGGAAGTAACAGATGAAAAATAAATAAAGGCAAAAAGGAGAAAAGTCACCAAATTTAGAAAGATCTAAAGATTATCTTTCTTTAGTTGTTTGTGAAATTTTGTCACAAAATTAGAGGTATTAACCCTGATTTTGAAATTTTATGAAAATAAAAGTTTCACCTCAACTCAGTTTCTAAAAATAAACTTTTGTTTAAACAAACCAGAAACCCAGCATGTATCATTAACCTTCTCAACTCCTTTCAATGAAGTTGAATAAATTGGAGTTAAGGAGTATTTTGTTAATAATAATTATAATTGTTTTTATAATTCCAACAGAATTGTAATTAGAATTGTTATCTGGCCTAAGTGTTAGGTACACAAAGAAAAGATTTGTGTAAGTTTGTTTTGTAAATTTTCTATTCTGGGCTATTATTATTTTTTATATCTTTTAATAAATGTAAATTTCTTTCAAATTTCACACAGGATTAAAGTCTTTAAAATTTTTTTTTTGTTTGGGCCAGAAGTTGATGTGGCAAACTCAATAAAAAGCAATAAATCACTTGGCCTAGACAGGATCTCAGTTTAATTGTGGAAACTATCCTCAAATAGCAATTACTAAACTTCTCTACATAATATTATTTTTTATAAGAATCTGAAATTACTCCTCCTAATTCAAGGATCATATAAAGTATTGTATAAAAAGGATTATATTTTAAGTTTCATCAAATAGATCAGTTATTGATTATTAAAGATGGCCATCATCTTTAATAATCAGTAACTGATCTATCTGATGAAACTTTTAAAATATAATCCTTTTTATACAAACATGGACTGGTTTCATATGTGATAAAAGAATAAAGCAGGCACATATATTTTCTCTTTTATCTATATTGTCTGTCTGTCTATAAAAAATTTTTAATGTATTGCAAATTGCATGCCTTTTCATTCCAGGACACACTGGGTTCTATAGCCTTTTATGGTGTGTGTGTATATATATATATAATAGTGTGGGGGCTTTTTGAAGCCTGAGCAAAATCATCATGGGCACTCCCAAACCAGAGATGGCAAACTCTGACATCAAAACCCCTTACGTATATTGTGTGGTCCACCATGCTCTACCCAATGTATTTAAGTTCCTAAAGAGAGGTCAAACTCCATGATAATATAACATGCAATCATCACAAATACCTAACGCATGGCACACAGTGCACCTGTATGGGCTATGTTGTTTTGATGGATAGAGTGGGCTTTGTGCTGCACAAGAATGACCACTTTAAACAAATCTTTGTGCAGATTGATCGGTAGCTGGATAGCTAATGGTTCAACACAAATGCACGCAGGACAGAAACCCCATGGCAAGGAAGAGATAGTGACCGGGACAGGTGGAGGATGCCACTGGCAGTCTTTAGCTTGAATTTCACACATGGGTGATGAGAGGTAGATGTCTGTTGTGCAGCACAAAATCGGATATTGTTGCACTTTGTGTCCTCCTCTCATAACAAAGCAGCCCTATTTAATGACACTGTTTTACTCTTATAAGGAAGGGTCAATAAAAGGCGACCTAAAAATTGCATGTCCAAGCATGACTCTGTCATAAGGTGCGTATGACTGGGCATCCAAATTGTGCACCCGAAATTTCAGAAAATCAAAACTTAATAAAACAAACATGTTCATAGCATCTTGTGATCTAAGGACTCTTCAGGACAATAAGAAAAACCCCGAACACAGAACACCAATCGTAACACTAGTACTTAAACAGTACAACATCAGTATTGCTGCTCTATCAGAAACAAGACTTCCAGACATTGTAAAATTTTATTTTGGGCTATTACTTATCTATTTATTTTAATTTCTTCCTTTATCTTATTTGTAATATTCAGGTTTTTCTTGTTTATATACTAATAATGTCTTATTTATTTTTATAATATCAAATTCCTTTGTTTAATATTAAAATTAAATAATAGTTTTAATATTAAATTCTAATTTTTCTTTTATCTAACTTTTCCTTTTCTTAACTTTAATGAGTGTATTTTCTTATGTAATTTTTTCCTATTTGAACAAGAGTTAACATTTTAAATACAGGTTATTGTTAATCTTCAACCATTTTTAACTTCTGTCTAGACTTATATATGTTCTGTCTTCCTGTACCCCACCTCACTACTTTTGGTGTTTTTTTCCCTCTTAAATGACTTTACCCTTATTTGCAGTTTGTTCCTCCTATTTTCCTATCTTTTTTTATTCTTTCTTTCTATCCTTTTTTAATTCTAAATTAAAAAAAAAAGGTATGATTCATTTTTTTATTAAACATTTTAGTATTTACAAGCTCCAGGGAATTTATCCTGAGAAGCAAGATGGCCATAAAAATGGGGTACAATTGAATTTCATTTTTATATAATTCATTTCTATGCTCTATAATAAATATATTGAGCTCTCTTTTGTGGCTTAGTTTTAATATTTTATATTAGTAGGATTCTCTTGGATTACTTACCCATGGATATTTACCTATATCTATATATATATATATATATATATAATGGACCCTCCTGTCGATTTTGACGTATGCGGATCTGACAGCATAACTGATTCAGTTATGAAATTTTGTGTGATAATCTTAAGTGGCACTTAAGATCTGCTAGTGATTTACAAAGGAGACCACGTATGGAGCAAGAGTGAGGATTGTGAGATGAGATCACTGTTAGATTGGCTGACCTTTTAGATCTTGCTCTCGCTTCTTGAAGATGATTCAGACAAGCAGATTGAAAACTGCTGAGTCCACTAAGACATGTTGATCTCCATTCTACCCGCTCCAAGGCTAAGCGTTCAAGGGTGTTATATGGTATATTGACAGTTGACAAGTTGCGTTTCAGCTTGTCTTTGTATCTTAGCCATGGGTGTCCTACATTCCTATAGCCCTGATCTAACCTGCTGTACATTAGGATCTTGGGTATCCTGTCATCAGACATTCTCAAGACATGACCAGTCCATCGTAACTGAGATTGTATGAGAAAAGTTTCAATTCCTCCAATATTACATCTGTTAAACAGGTCTATGTTAGATGTCCTTGAGGGTTAAATTCACAGATTGCATGCAGACAGCTTTTATGGAAAACATCCAGCTAGCGTATATGGTACCTGTATGCAATGCATGACTCTGAGCCATACAAAAGGATGACAAATACAACAGCTATGTAAACCTGAATTTTCGTATCCAGTCGAATATATATATACTTCCTTTCACCTGATTTTCTTTTTCTTACCTCTTACCTTTCCTCCTTCACACTTTTTTCTCTTTCCTCCTTTTCCGCTTTCACTTTTCTCAGTTCCTTTCCAATTATATAAGTCAGAAAGCATAATTAATTCCAAGTTAGAAGAATCAAGAATCAAGCATCAAGAAAACATAATGGCTGTACATGCAAACAAGCAGAATAATTACATAAATGCCTATTAATACAAGAAAAAGTAAGAGAAAAATAAAAATTATTAAACTTAATTTAAAATACAAGTCATTTTCTCACTGAGAATGCAAATTATATTAAATGCAAATAGACTACAGACTGCCTATAGTGTTTGGCAAACACTACAAAAATCTTCCAATAGTACAATTTAGCAATAACTACCATGTTAATGATATACAAAACTGATGTTGGTTTCACTAAGCTTTAAAGACAATATGCTTTTAAACAGAAATTTGAAAGCAATTGAAAGCTCCCAATTCATTATTGGGCAAAGTTTACAGCCATTTTATAAATATTTCAGTATAATATCTGCTTCTAAAAGTTAGTGAACAAGATATGAGGAATCATTTATTGCTAGGTTGACACAAAATAATTTTGTCACTTTTAAACATAATGTTTTATCCATACTAATTCAGAGTATTATTATTCAATCATTAAGAGTTTTCTTGACTTTCTATGCACATTATGTATTTCATCATGAAAGAATGATTCCAATTTTGATTTTACATGATCTGTTCAGAAAGCATTTAGCACTTTTGAATATTTTCAGTATTATTTACACATACTTGAGGTAAGTAGACAACCAATTGTAGGATACTTTGTAGCACATGCAGAAAGGTAAAGTTGCTCAGTTGATAGTGAGCATGTGTATTATGTGACTATCACATACCCAGTGAATGTGCATCAAATTTTCTTTCCAGAAACTATTTAATTAAGAAGTCTTCTGGATGATGATTTAATGAGTGAAGCCCAGAAAAAATTTTAGTACAGGTTGAGAATCCTTTATCTTGGGATTGGAAAGGCTTCAGTTTTCAGAATTTTTTGATTTTGGAAATCAGGGTATTTAATTTGTATATAGCATCTATAAAATAGGGAAGCTTGGAAATGGAATCCAAGCATAAGAACAATATCCCTTTAGATTTCATAACACAGCTTATACATATACCCTGCAGGTAATTTTATATAAATAACATATACCCTGAAATTAGTTTTATATAACATTTTGTGTACATACAAATATGATATTTATTAATGATGTTAGTGATGTAATGCTCACACAGATTTTTATTTTTAAAGTTAATATTTCACATAAAAATAATATTTTGTACATGTACAAAAAACATTATCACTACTTACAAAAAATATATAAATGCAGAACTTTTTGACATTTTAAATAATATATGTCCTGAGCATGAAACACCTGGTAATTGATTCATGAACAAAGGTGTTGCTGTGATGATCACTAACAGAAATTAGTGCTGATGTAGAATATGTAGCTGGGCCTTCAGAAATTTTCCATTTGTACCATGTCAGCATCTGAAAAACTTGGATTTTGAAGGTTTTTGGATTTTGGAATTTCAGATAAAGGATACTCAACCTGTACTGACACTTTAAACTTGGTCAAGAATCCATGGAAATTTGATTTACATTCTAGAAGGCCTTTAGCAAGCAGAAAATGTTGAATGAACTTGGGCTGCAATCAAAAGAAATCTGGGGTTGACAATGCAAGTATCAGAAAATTTTAGGATTCCATGGACTGTCTGGAAAGTATCCAACCATTTTGAATATCTTAACTGCCCATTCTTCTTGTCTTGTGCAGGTTTTTTTTTTTGTCAAAACAGTACATCACTCATATCTGTCAGTCCCTTCTAGAGTCAAGATTTGAAACTTTGACAATTGCCTGTGGAAACTATTTGAATACTTAAAAAAAAAATTAGGGGAGGATTCAAATTTTCATACTGATTCTTCAAACTTGACCAGGAATTCACTGAAAGCAGAAAATTGAAAAATGGAGAGTGCATGCTGATTGAAATCAAAGAAAATTTCCCAAAGCTAAATTCATCTATGGAAAGGAGATTTCTGTTTAAGGGACTGGAATAAAATGATGTTGGAGAAGTAGCTGATATCAATCCCTAAAAATGATTTTGCAGACTCTCTAAAAAGTGAAAGCATATGATGTGGGGCTCAATAATACGTTGAACTTGTCTGAATGTTATTTTTATATCTTTTTTTTAGGACTGAAAAGAGTATCACGCAACCACAACAGGATTGTAATCTTATAAGAAAATTATACATGATGTACAATGAAATATAGTTTATGTTGTATAGGTAAAGGAAAATATAAATAATACATAATAAGTAACATTGAAAGCATAGATAATTTTTTATAATTTAGAAACCTTTTTTAATATTTAAGTTTTTCTTTCTAATGATGCATTAGAGAAATAACTTTTTCATTAGTAATTTCTTCATTTTTTAGTGCAAATTCAATAAGAGTTTTTCTTTTATACCTTAGTCATACATTTCAAAGAAATTACTGTATTATTCAAAGATTATATATCTTTATAAATTTAGTAATCACAGAAATAAAGAAATGTTTGCTTATCTGTAGCTGGCAACATATTTTATCAGAGATTATTTTGAATGTCTATCTTCTTAGGTGGTCAAAAGTAAAAAAAAAAAAAAGAGTTTAAATTTTTATTTCTTTTCGTGGTAAAACACTTGTTCTAATGCATCATAAGCATATTCTATACTTTATTTAACTTTTTTTATAATGAAACTTTTTCTTCTTAACTAAAATTCTTATCTTGTATTTTCTATTGCTTAAATTTTAATTTTTCTTTTATTGTTAATTATTAACTATTTTCGGATTACTACGTAGTCTATTAATATGGGTTGGGGGTTATTTAGTAATTTATTTATTACCATCACTACAAGTACTTTGAAGAGGACTAAGGCGCTATTACCCTAGAAAGATTTTAATATCAAATAGTTTTATCATTTCCATACAGACCTTTTATAAAAAAAGAAAATAGTGATCTGAGTTATAACTTATTACTTAACTGATGATTTATTAAAATTAAATTAATTATTAGTCAGAGGTAAACATTTTAATTAATTTGTTAATGTATCAAAAATGTATACTAATGATCAACTAGGAAGTTTGTATTATAAATTCTAATACCTTTCTAAAAGAGAACGGTACATTAATTTTAATCCACATTATTATCAGAAACTAACACAAAATTAATATTAACTGTCATCAAATAGTAACTTGAAATTTACATTTTATCATTAAAATAAACTTTATCCTGTCTGTAAAAGTAATCTCAAAATATCTCTAAAATTAACCTGGATGTAACCTATGCATAAGACCATAGATAAATGTTGAATATATGTTGTAGTATTGACATCATTACTCCAAGTAGAATTTTTTCACCCTTTCTTCATCAACATCAGTAGTTGTGATAGTGAAGTAATGTTGAGTATACAGAAATGGGTATGTTCTGAAAACATATAAACAGGTAAAACTTTCCTTTCTCTCTCCTAAAACTGTTATCAGTTTCATAAATACTGACTCCACCATTGGAATGAGAACCTTTATTTAGTTACATTTTCTTAACATTTTGCTTAAAATTTTATAGGTGTTAGAAAATAAGAAATGTCAACAAAAATATTATCATTATAACATTTTCCATACTGTCAACATCTATCTATCTATCTATCTAACAAGAGACAATATAATATTTACAAATAATATATATTTATCACAAATTTTAATGTAGTCTATATCTATAAAACAGATGTCTGTGTATGTGTCTGTCTGTGTGTCTGTCTATCTGTGTGTATGTATATGCACTTAAAGAAAAATATAGCTCATGTTATAAGGTTTAGGTAGAGTCCTTGATAGTTTTCCTGCGACATTGGCTTTGCACAAAATAATTGCAAAAAACTGTGAAAAAATCAGATTTTTCGTACTACTTTTTTAATCATTTTTCTTCAAACATGTTGCAAAAAATTTGCCATCATGCAAGAAATAAAATAGTGTGGTTTTTGTCTTGCTTGCTTCCCCACATATAATGAAAAACCATGAAAAACTGTTCAAAAAGCCCATTTTTCAGCCATAACTTCCTGGTTTTTCATCTGATGCTTTCCAAATTGGCCATGTAAATTACACATGACACACAAATTGTCTTGTATGAATGTTTGGTTTAGATTATTTCAGTTAAGTGGATGAAATCTGCAATAAACTAGGTCCCAAGATTGGCTTTTGCTATTTAGCCAATAGTTTCTTGATATGATTGCATCCTAAATTAACATTCAAACAACCCTTGATGCAAAGATTGTTTGAGAAGGATTATAGAAGAATTAAAAGGGAAAAATTCCCTAAGAACCTCTTATTAACCCCAGTTTTACAGTAAACATGTGAAGAAGGATTGTGGGGTGTTCATGCATTTTCACTTATTACTGAATATCTAAAACATTGAAACAAATTAACCCTGAGCAACAACCACACAAGAAAGGTTTTATCAATGGAATTCCTTTATCAAAATACTCAAACACTTGTGGAGGACATTCTGTAAAAAAAAGAATGTGGGGAGTAGCTTAGTATACCAATAGATGATGCATGCAAGTGGGGACACAGGAAGACATTTCTAGACAAGGGGATGTGGTATACAGGAAGGTGCATTTATATAATTGCAGTCATGTACACCCAGGCAACACTGGGTACATATATATATATGTATGTATGTATACACACACACATATATATATATATATATATATATATATATATATATATATATATATATATATTTAGGAAATGGATTAAATCCAACATATTCTTATTTTTAATTTATTTTGTCTAAACGTTATTTTTGATGGATACTCATATTTCAGTAGAATATCTGTATTAAATGTATTAAAATATTATTTAATTAAAAAATTAAATAATATTTTTTATCCAACTACCTCTACTGGCCCAAATATTCAAGAAATCTTATCAGAAAATATGTGTCCCCCAACAGGATTCAAACCTGCACCCCCTATCAGGTATCCAAGTAAATTAACATTTCAAGTAACACACACACACACACACACACACACACACACACACACACACATATATATATATATATATATAAAAAAAGAAAGAACAGTAAGATATATAACCCGGTGTTCTTATAGATATTTTTATTTTTACAAAATAGTGCTCAATGTAAATTTACAGAGCATTAATATTATGAATTAATTGATTTAAAATATGTTTTTTCGCTACACAGTTCGAACCATGTTTCAAAAATGGAAGCTAAAAGCCCCAAATTTAATTTTGTACCCACTACCAAAACGTAGCAATAACTGATACATTAAAATCTAGACATAATGAACACCCAGCCACCCCTCGTCTAGTAAACTGGATTTATCTGTAACCTTGGAAACCTGAATCATGATTTTAGCTGTGTCTTTAAAACCCAGTAATTTTAAAAGTTACTCCAAAATTCGCTTGAGAATGAAATGGAACTAATGTCTTTAATTTAATTGCAAAATTAAATTCGGGGCTTTTAGCTTCCATTTTTGAAACATGGTTAGAACTGTGTAGCGAAAAAAAACATATTTTAAATCAATTAATTTATAATATATATATATATATATATATATATATATATATATAGATAAAGCCTGCAATAAAATATTACACATACAGCGCTGGTGCTAATAAAATTGTGCTTGATGTATAATAACAGAACTATAATTTATATTAATAATAAATGTACATTTTTCCTCAATAGTAGCACATTTCTGCATGATGCAACACTATTACAACAAATACAAAAGTGATCAACTTTCTTGACATGACCTTAGATTTGAATACTGGTAGATATAGATCATATATAAAATATTTATACAACAATAAATAGTGAATAAAAATACATAAATAGTGAATTAAATCATCCCCCTATTATGCTTAAGCATTTACATAAATTAGTACAATATAGATTAACAACTAACTCCAGCAATAAGGAAATATTTGATGAAGCTAAAGTCAAATATATAAAAGCCGTAGAAGAAAGCAAAGATAAAATAAACATAGAAACACAGAAGGTAAAAATACACCACAAGGGGTTATGGTTTAAACTCCCCTCCTTATAGCGGCAACGTAAAAACTAATGTTGGCAGAATCTTTCAAAAATTATAGATAAACATTTAACAAAATTGACAACATGAAAGAAGATTTTTAACAAAGATAACATAAAGATCAGCTTTGATGTGACATTCACCCAGACAGTCTGTTCAATGTTTGATCCCTATGGCTGACTGTTGAATGGATCACTTCAATCCAAGCCTTGCCTTGTCCCAAATTGTGTTTGATTTAGATCACAAGGCTAGCAAGAATGAAATTGTCAACGGAATCAGTGAATCAGTTTTGTCCAGACAAAATGAAGCCACAAGTCATAGGATAAATTGTATTAAAGAAAATATTTTATATACCATTTCTTGTATAGAGCTGATGGTACAATATCAGTTGTTCAGGTAGAAATATATGTTTTTCATGCAGGAATATATTCGTCATGCAATGTTATTTGGCCTTTCTCTTCTTCAAACATTTTATGAAACTTTGTTCATCATGACAAAGTCTAAAAAAGGCTTCTGGAACACAACAGCAAAGTTGGAGGCCTTCTTCAATAGCAGAAAGTTACATGAGTTCAGTGAAGTGGACGTCTCTTGCCTGATGTTTGGTGGTTTTTCTCTCTCATTTTCAGTTTGATCTTCTGTTTATATAAACCTTCATTCAAAACTAATATGGTTTGGGATTTTGGGGATTCCTCTAATCCCCACACAGAGTTCTTTGTTTGTTTCACTGTGGGAAATTAATTGCATGCCCAATTTTGGATAGATCCCTCCTCCGAGGAATAGTGGTAGCAGAATATCAAACCACTCTAAATCCTTCCTTCTCATATTGGTGCCTCATACCAATACTGCCCAAGGGGTGTAGGCAATTCCTCCACCTACCTAGGCTTTTCACTTCTATGGTCACCTGATCAATCTGATCTCTAGGCTGCATGGGCAAGCACGTGTGGCTTAGCTCCAATTATTAATTTTAATTAATGTCCAAAATTTTCATCAACAGAATTGTATGTAATCAGTCAGCATTCATACACGTTTCATTAATGTGTGCTTCACACACACACACACACACACACACACACACACACACACACACACACACACACACACACACACATATTGACATACATATCATTTGATTTCCTTACTTGCAACAAAACCACTTCAAACTTTGTAGACTCACTTGCAACAAATCATATTGAACAATCAAACTATTGGTCTCTTCATGGCCACCACAAAGAATATTGAGTTTTAATATGTAAATATATGTATCTTACTGTATAGATGTTATTGTCATATTTAACTTGGTCTTCTTCTTTTTCTGTGATGATCATTTCTTTGTGTGGCTTATAATTTTGTGTTGCATTTGTGGACACAACATTCTGATTTCATTTTTTCACATATGCTACTTCCTCTTGCATCTTTATGCATTCAATGTCTTATGAGTGTTAAATTCTCCATGCTCTCTTTCCTCATTATGTGCCCAGAAATTTCAGCAGCCTTTCTTTGATTGTAAAAGCAAATACAATGAAGTAAATGAAAGTAGAAATTCAAAATAGATCACATTAAGAGAAGCTTTAGTGATATCAGCAAATGTCATCAACCTAAGGAAAATTAGACAAGAAAAAAAGGAGTGGATAACAGATGCAATTCTTGACATGATGGAAAGTTAACAGCAAACAATTCCAAGATATGGTGCAAAATATACAAAGAAATTAAAAACACAAAGAAGTTAGAAAGAAATACAAGTAGACAAAAAAGGAATGGCTCAATGAAAAGTGTGCAGAGAGAGAAAGAATGATCATCATAGATAAAGCAGATATGTATAAAAGAATAAGAGAAATAACAGGACATAAGATGTGCTCATCAACAGGATGCATGCAATCAAATGAGGAAGTGCTAATAACAGAGGGAGAAAAATACTTCAAAGATGGAATGAATATGTCAAAGAACTCTTCACTACAAAAGAGGAAAACCTATAAATTGCATAAATATGGATGGATCAGAAATATTAAATCTGAATTAACATCAGCATTGGCCAGAATGAATAGGAACAAAGCAGCAGGACCAGATAAAATTGTAATAGAGATGTTGACGACCTTAGAGATGATTTGGTCATTGACACGGAAATATTACAGAAATAATAAATTAAATATACAACAGTGGTGACATAGCAGAAGACATTAATAGATACGTTCTCATAATACTACCTAAGAAATCAGATGCAAATGAATGTGAACACCATCAATCAAATGTGTCACATAATGAAAACCTATCATCCAAATTCTGCTAAATAAAGCATGTACCAGAGTTAGACCAGATATAAGACAAGAACAGTGTAATTTTCACTGGAACAAGAAAGGGCAATACAATTGCAGAAGTATGTATACTTACGTTTTATAAATTATGCAAATGTTTTTGATAAGTTACAACAGAAAGAATTGTTTGAACTGCTAGGTAAACTTGATTTATTTGGGAAAGATATGAGAATAATTCAGAATTTATACTAGAGGCAACCCACCTGCATAAGGATAGAAAATGAATTCAGTAAATACACAAAAATAGAAATGAATGTAAAACAAGGATGTATCTTCTTGCCAGACTTATTCTACCTTTACAGTAATCCTTAGAGAACTAGAAGTCGTATCAGGATTTATTATTTTCAGACACAATCTTAACATAATATGATATGAAGGTGATACATTGTTGATAGCAGATATAGAAATGAAACTGCAGACTAAACATTAATTTTAAGAAGATAAAATGAATGCTTGTCAGTAAGAGGGACAGTCCAAGATGCAAACTATGACAAATGGATGGCAAAATCAAGCAAGTACAAAAATTTAATATCTAGGAGGTGTTTTAATATAAGACAGAAAATGTGACACTTAAATCTGAAAGTCATATTGAAAGAGCAAAACATGCCTTAAAATGTTTCTTAATACTTTGCTCTGATTTTCAGATCAAAGTATAAAGAAACATTTAAATATTGCATTTTGTTAGAAACAGATTGCTGAACTGTTATGTAATATTATTCCTCCTATATGGCAGTGAATAGTGAATAATCTCCTTATAGATGAAGTGACTTGAAGCAACAGAAATGCGTTTCTACAGAAGGATGCTGAGAATACCATGGACTGAACATGCAAGTAATATGGAAGTTTTATGGAAAATAGAAACAAAAAGGACACATATTTAGAATCAGAAAGAGATACATTATTTAGACTATTGTCCAAATCTTTGTCGCCATATTTATTACAATGTTTTGGCCAGTGTACACTCCGGCCTTCTTCAGGTGATTAAAATGTCGAACTGAACCCTTTATTTCACTCACTGGGCTATAGTGTTCTAGTTCCATGTGCCATGTTTAATGGATATCAGTTATCAGTTAACTCCTGTTAATTTCCCTCTGAGAATTCTCCACTGCCTTAACCGGGTATTGAACTCACACACTTTGGGTCCTATCACTGGATCTAACCAACACCTTTATCCACTGTACCACTTGAGGACATTGAGGAATTTCTGGGTATTATAAACCTAATGTCTTCAGCAACCATTTTTACCAGTGCTCAATATTGCAATATTTTGCTGTTATCATTACATATTTTTACCAGAACTCATATTGCAACTTTTGTTGTTATTATCGCTTTTCTCTGGCACTCCTTATTACTGGTTCATATATTGTATTTATTTCTATGCTTGACCGACTCAGGAGATTTTTGTGGCCTAGCATATGTGCTGATTTCTTAAGTTTACGAATTTTCCAATGGTATTCTTTGTCTATGATTTCAACCTGATCCCACAGAAGGCGGTGATCTCCCTTCTCTCTCCATATATGGTCAGCAATGCCTGATTTCACATAAGGCAGGCAGACTGTTTTCTGAGTGTTGTTGTCCTCCTCTTGTACCCGCCTATCCCAGTTTTTTGGGGCTGCTGCCATGTACCCAGGGTAGTTGTTACGTTGTAGGGTACTACTTATACTGACCAATTCTTTATCTAATGTCTCTGGGTTGTCACTTATGACTTTTGCTCAGTGTTGTAAGCAGTGAACGATCCCTTTCTTTACACTGTATGGATGGTGGGAGTTGAAATTGAGGTACTATTCGATGAATGTCGGTTTACGGTATATGGATGTCTTGAACCCATGCTCTGTTCGAGATATTAGAACATCCAGGAATGGGAGTGTGTTGTTACTCCCTTTCTCCATTGTGAACTGTATCAAAAGTCTTATCGAGTTCACATGGTCCAGTAGAACCTGAACATCTTCCTGGTGTGGCCAGAGTATGAAAGTGTCATCTACGTACCTTAACCATAGATTTAGAGATATAGATTCTAATGCCATTTCCTCAAAGTATTCCATGTATATATTCACCATTGCTGGTGATAATGGAAAGCCCATTGCTAAGCCCTCATCCTGTCGATATATGTGTGATCCCATTCCGAAGTGTGTTGTTTGTGTACAGATATCAACATCTCCATCAGATTAACTATTGGAATACTGGTCCATTCTTCTAGTGAAGAGTCAGAGGTCAATCTGTCTCTGACTACTGAGAGTGCCTCCTCCGTGGGTACATTGGTGAACAAACTCACCACATCCCTCACCATCTGGTTGGATAGGATGGGAGCATCTTTGATTATTTCCACGAAGTGGGCAGAGTTTTGGACATATGAAAGAGACTTTTCGATCAATGGGTTAATTATATCTAAAGGAAGTGACTCAGAGGGTGGCACACAGAGCCTTGGCAACTCTTCAGAGGCACTCAGCTGATATTGGCTGATGTTAACTACTTCTTTCACTGGTGGGTGATGGACCTTGTGCGTCCCCTTCTGATCTTTCAATCTATTTAATTTTTGTATTTGGCGAGCCTTGACTACATTGAATTCATGTTTGAAGGATTTATCTGGTCTTCTTCATTAGTAATTCTGTTGAAGAAATCCTCAAGCCTCTGTTTTATCCAATGATTGTACTGGATTCACTCTTGGACAAGGGCGTGTCTGCTTTCTCTGCAACCAGATCAGATTTGATGGGAAGTTTTGTTGGTCTCTGCATCAGTGTAGGAATGATTTTTCAATTTGTCTCCATATTTTTGGTATATCAGGTCTGTACCGATCCTCCAGTATCTGTCTATATTTCTGAAATGAGGTATTTACATTATTCGAACTATATCGCCATATTTATTACAATGTTTTGGTCATTGTATGCTCCAGCCTTCTTCAGGTGTTTGGAACGTCAAACTTAACCCTTTATTTCGCTCACTGGGGTAGTTCCATGTGCCATGTTTAATGGATGTCATATATCAGTTATCTTCTGTTAATTTCCTTCTCCAAGTTCTCCACTGCCTTAACCAGGTGTTGAACTCACACTCTTTGGGTCCTGCCACTGGATCTAACCAACGCCTTTACCCACTGTGCCTTGAGGACATCTGTGTATGAATTTCTGGGTATTATAAACCTAATGTTTTCGGCAACCATTTTTACCAGTGCTCATATGGCAGTGCTCATATTGCAACGACCTGAAGAAGGCCAGAGTGTACAACAACCGAAACGTAATAAAGATGGTGACAAAGATGAGGACAATAGTCCGAATAATGTAAATAATGTACATAATACCTCATCTCAGAAATATAGACAGATACAGGAAGAGATAGTTGAATCTTCTAGGGCAAATAATAAGGAAAGAGTGCTTGGAGAATTTGACACTCATATGATATAAAGAGGACAGGAATATAAGGAGGATAAGGAATATCTGTGATGTTCTCAGCATTAATCAGTTGAAGATTGTCTCTGTTACTTTGTCTCTTCTTCATCTGTGAGGAGATTGTCCAGAATTTCTTGCTATATAGATTATAGCATCACGATAAACATTTGATGTTTTAACCAATTTTGAAGTTGGATACAGAAAATATGACAGTGCTCTGCATTTTAAAAGTAGTCTGCTCATAATGAGATGCAGGGGAAAACCATACATTGCCTTCATAGATCACCTCCTACTGATTGAATAAAAGTATATTACTTCATTATGAAATATGTACATATTTTTTTTTTAATTGGTATCACCCCATGCAAGGCAGTAAGGACACAAGCGGTGTGAAAGAATTAGGAACAGAAAACATTAATAATGAGTGTGAAGACAAAAGAGTAATCAGAAGGACAGTAGACAGCAAGTGACATTGCATTTAAATTTTTGCAGATAAAAGTTGGCTGGAAAGCATGGAGCTAGAAGGGAGTTCCACAAGCAAGAAGTGCAAGAGAAGAAACTGATAACATAGAAACTGTACAGCTACATCAAAGCTAGCTCAACTGTAAATTGATGAGATCTTGGTGCCAGTCTAGTACTTCACTTAAATTCAAAAAGTCTAGTTATCCTAGCAAAGAAATCATCTGTACAATTACTACAAAAATATTTATAGAAAAGACACAGAGGCACAACATTGTGGCAGTGGAAAAGTAACTGGAGCCAAGCTGCCTGATCAGGGCCAATAATATTGCTGATTCTTTGAATTTTAAGTTTGACAGAATATATAGATGTGAAGACACCTAGGAAAATATATGATTGAAATAGGACGTTTTTACATTAGAATAGCAATAGAATATAAAAAAAAACATTTCAATATCATCATTGAGAGAATCCTTTATTATTGTGACAAAATAGAAGGATTCATTTAATTGAAAAATATGAAAATTTAGTCAATAAAATTTAGACAATTTACTGCATGAAAATATTACTTCTCTCAAGTGTTTTTTTTTTTACATTTAAATAGCTTAAAACAATTGCACTAAGACACAAGGTCATAATTCCATTAGAATAACATTTTTGTGCTTTTAGTTATAAAAAGCATTTTTGGTTATTGATTTTTTCCTTATTAAAGTTCCATATCATTGAAAGCAATGACAAGAATGTACAACTAACTTCTTCAATAAACAAAAATTAAACATCTTGATTTTTTCTACAGACTTCATCAAGATTAATACGATGGTTTCTGATGTTTAATCTATTACTCACATCAGTACACACACACTTTAATAATCAAAAGGAGATACTTTTTAATTTTTTTTTTCATACTTTCTTTTTAAGTTTTTCTGAAAATTTGAATAAGCAAATGATTCAGTCTCTGCCTCATCTCTAATAATATCAGTAATTTATTTATTAAACTGAGGGGTATATGTGTATTTAGGACTTAAATCATATTCTTACCATACATCTTGGAAAAAACTATTATTAATAAATGTCTTGACTAATATATATCTTTGTAATATTTTTCTCATTTCAAATTGAACCATGATGGAGGATACAACATTTTAGTTTAATCATTACATATCAATAGTTTGTGATTTGGAGATTTTATTTTAACTTTTTAGGATTCAAGAAGCATTTGATTATATCAAAGCTAGAAACTTAAATACAGAATGTTTTTTTCATAGTGCAAACTTTTAGCTGCTCATTAATCATCTTTAATCATCTTTAATGTACATCAAACTTTGCAGATGTTTACCATCTATTAATATTACATTTTATTGATAATTTGATAATTAAGAACCCATAAATGCAAGCACTTAGTAACAATTTCTTTATTTTTTTCTCATTAAGGAAATTTGTTTACTCTATCTATGAAAATTACAGTGAAATAAGATAAAAAAAAACAAGACCAAAATATATGTTTATGTCAGTGCTCTAACACATAAGTTAACTTTATAATATTAAGATAGTATAAAGACCAATTTATAAAAAAATGAATCAGATAGATATATAAATAACTTTTTAAAAAAATTAGATTTTTACTTAATAAGTAAAATTTATTTATGCTGTGTGAAACATTTTATTCTTTATATTATTTTATATATAAGAAGGTGCAGAAAAATTATTGAGCTGACCAACAAAGGATTCCAAAATAAATATGATATTGGTCAGTTGGTCAGACTTTTGAAATCTTAACCCCACCTCCTGTAATATACTAAGAAAAACAAAATCTTCAGAAGAAGAAAAATATTTTCTCAATTGTTTTAAAATAAACTTTCATAAGAAATAAACTTTCATAGTAAATAAACTTTCATAGGAAATATAATCAAGTAAATTCTGTCCAGTAACATTTAAGTAAACAGTCTATTAAAACTAACTTCAAAATATTTAAAGACATAATAACAGGAATTCAGATCAAAATATCTTGCTTTAGAAAATATTTAACAACTTCTTTAATTTTTTTTAGCTGAAAAGTTGAAAATTATAAGCTTACTCACTTTTTTTCCAAAATAACTTTTTTATTGTTTGATTTTTGTGCTAGGGTGTTTTTTTGAGCACTGCTGTAGAGATTTTATCTGGTTTGTGAAAGAAACCTCTTGATTTAAAATGAAAGCTATTTGCAATTATCGATGCATTTAAATTTGTGCCCTTAAAAGTAAATGAAGATCAATGACAATCCATTCAGCTGCATAACAAGAAAAACTGCTTTTGATAAAAGTAAGAGAATGCAATTAGATAACGATGAGAATAATTATAGTAATGGATGTGATAAAGCTTGCACTTCTAATGGTAAGTATGATGAACAGGAATTTGATAAGGCTGTTATAATGAATATAATGATGTAGCTATTGTATTCATTGTAAGAATAGTAATAATGATGCTGCTGCTGCTGCTGCTGCTGCTGCTGATGATGATGATGTGTAAAGTGGTGAAAGAAACTTGAATTCAAACAGTATCAAAAAGTATCCATTCAGATTTTTTGATTTTGGAAAAGGAATGGTTACTATTTTTTGAATTGTTAAGTAGTTATACTGAAAATCTTTTAAACTGAATTTTGTTACATGTTTACTAAAGAGGTTAGCATTAATCTATTAATTCATCTACATCTTTTGAAAAATTCATAAAGAATCTGGAAGATGGAAATATTTTTGAATGTTTTAATGGCAGTTAAACTTGTAATAACATCAGTACACTTGTAATAAACTGGAAGTAAAAATGACATCAACATGTTAGTCTAAACAGAAATCAAAGAAAACTGTGCTAATGAATTCCATTGTAGAAACAATTATGAAATGAACAATTGAAAATGAAGGAAAAGGAAGATAAAAAATCTATATAAAGATATTCATATTTGTGAAAACAGATGCAAATATATATATAAATGAAAATACTATTATTGCATATCTGAAAATATCTGATTGTTATATTATTTCTTTTTCAAATTTAATATTTTAAATTGTTAATTTTAAAAAAGTGAAAAACCATGATCCCAAAAGTGCCATGAATATAGAGAGATAAGCTTTTAAAGGGATTTATAATAGAATAACCTTTGAGATGTCTTCTTTTTATTCTAAATATCATACTTCCTCCAGTTCAATAGATGC
Organism: Acanthosepion pharaonis; assembly: GCA_903632075.3. Lineage (NCBI taxonomy): Eukaryota > Metazoa > Mollusca > Cephalopoda > Sepiida > Sepiidae > Acanthosepion > Acanthosepion pharaonis. Next base: position 1,743,185 of record CAHIKZ030005320.1, read on the forward strand.
CATATTAAATTTGAAGACAAGAAAAGTAAAAGAATATTTCAAACTTTAATTTTTTTCTACTTTGTATGAATAAATTTTTATTCATGCTGCTTTAATTGTTTTTATTTTTCATTGCCTTTATTTAAATTACTGCTTTCTCAATTATTAGGCAATCAAATACAAAAAGGTTTTGAAAACAGAAACCACAAAATTAACTTCAATAGATAATCTATATCCAGCTTATGACTTATAGGTAATGCCTATCAGTACCAATTTTAGAATTATTTGCCATAGTACAGTGTGAATGTTTATCTGATAACTGCCAAAATCAGTTTCTGAAATTCTGTTATAATAGAAGAGAGTCTAAAGTCCTACATTTCTTCTTTTAATACTAGTCATCATTAGTCCAAGCATAGAAAGTTGTAGTGGGAGGCACCATGGCTGTCTGAACAAAACAGCATGATTCATGCTATGATAAAGTAATAATATTGTTCTGTAGATGAGTGAAAGAGAGTCAGGGAAGTTCAATGGAAGATGAAGAACAAAGGAAGGAAGCAAAAAGCATGACATGTGTCCTTCCAAATGCTGTCATCAACATTCAAATGGTGACCATTGTTGGACAAAAGAATGTTAGCCTTTCTCTTCAGCCTGAAGAAATAAATGTCACACATTCCAGCAAAGATGACCATTGGCCATTGTTTAGTAGGTTTCCTCAGTTTAGATGACCTCAATCTTTTATTCAAGAAGAAGATAACCCTACTTGCTTATAAGGATACAAGCATTGAAGTGTCCTCTGTTTGATACTTCAGTTGCCACATTGCATCTTCAATCTGGTCCTGCCTATTGCCATAAAATGTAGCCATATCTGGAGGCATTTATTGGCAATGTTAAATATATAAGCTGTCACTTGTCAAGTTCTTTTTTTATCTAAACTATAATGCAGTGAGAAATATTCTTTTTTGCTAATTTTTAATTAAGAAACAATACTAAATATCAATTTATTATGAATTTGAAAATTTTTAACATGTTTATTTTCAGGGCTACTAAATCAAATTTATAAATAATAATCATCAAAGTGTTTGTGACTGATTTGAGGATACTGGATCCAATCTTGTTTGTTCTATTCTACTGATCAATGACTTCAAGTGACAGTTTTGAACAACAACCAGTGTCATTCTGCTTTGTATCAGCCAAAGCATATGAACTATTTTAAACTGGAATTTATATGCTCACTTCATAATATTTATTATTGATTAAACATCACATCATTATCCCAGAAATTTGGGGTTGAAGTTAACAAAACAATCTCTTTCATTATTAACTCTATTACCATGTAAGATCATATACTTCATAATTTATTTTTGAGTCTAAATCAAATAGATTCACATTCTTTTACCCTTCATTGATAAACCTACAGCTGAATACAAAATAAATTAACAAATCATTTTGTTCATTCCTATAATTTTAAACAGAAGCATACATGACAAAAATATGGAAAGGACATAATTATATTTTTATGATTCTTGAGTATTTGTGAAAGAAAAAATATGAGGTGTGACAATTTCATTACTGGAATGGCTCAGTGAAAACAAAGTTCACTTACCTGGTTATTGTTGGTTGAAGTCACTTTCAATGTACTCTCCTTATAAATCTATGCACTTCATAAAACAATGGTGTCATTGCTAGAGACATTCTAGAAACCTGTTTTCTATAATATTTTTCAGTAATGTAATCACATAATATTGCTGAATGTCAGTGATGCCAACAAATCTCTGCCCTTTCAGAGCATTTGTTTAATTTCAGAAATAACCAAAAATCACACAGGCTAAGTCTGATGAATAAGAGATATGGCCTTATATTTGGTTTATTAGTCAAGGTTTAAGGCTCCATCTCTTATTCCCAAATCTTTTTTTTTTTTTTTAATCAGTTCACTCCAAGCAAGGCAGAAATGTCACTAATATGCAAGCAGCTACAGAGAGTGAAAGAAAGAGAAAGACTGAATATTAGAAGATTGAAGAAAGGATAAAAGATGAACCGGATTCAAAAAGACAGAAGTGAGTTCCGCAGGTAGGAAGTGCAAGAAAAGAAACTGTTGGAGTAGAAATAGTGGTTACATTTAACTATTTTGACAATAAAAGGGTGAGACCTAGATGCCAATCTAGTAGCACACTTAAATTCATGTAGTCGGGCACCAAGGAAAAAAGCTTGTCAGAGTAGCTGCTATGAAAATATTTGTAGAAAAGACAGAGGGAAACCACATTATGTCTGTGAGAAAATGAGTGAAGTTGAGATGACAAGAAATCTCCTGTTAGGATCTGTCATGCTGTTTCCCTATACATATTCAGATTTTCTGCTATCAATTGCACTATCTTGGACCACTTTTGCTACTAAAAAAAACTTGATTCTGCATAGCATGTTCAACATATTTAATTGAGCTAAAATTTCACTAGAACTTTTCCCAATCTTCATACAAAACTTGATGTTAATCTGCTGTTCTAGATTTCTTTCACTCATTTTCTGCCAATGATATAAAAGGAACACATACAAATTCCCCTGCTGCTCAGTGACATGCTGTAATTATTCTGGAAATTAAATCGTCACACTTTGTACATGATATCTTGTTCATGAGTCAATTACTCTAATTATTGATTATTGAATGTAAGGGATATCAAAATATGTTTAAAACTTATAATCAATTTAAACCATTTCATATATAAATTAATATCTTTCAAAATACAATTATTTATACTTATTAATTAACTTTCAACAATTAAAACATATTTAACATTGATTTAGATTAGAAACCATGAAAATAAGAACACAAGTTTCTGAATGAACAATAAATATGAAATTTAAAGTTTTTATTTGTTGTTATTATGATAAAATAAAAGCACAATATTTTTTTTATTTGAATCAATCCAAACATTTTTTAAATATATCTTTTTTTGTAGTTTAAAAATTTTATGGATTAAAATAAAGTTCTTAAGTTGTGTTATCTGTTCAGTATATGTTGTGTCTGATGCAATGAAATCGTGAGCACATATTTTCTTTCTTTATACTGAAAAATCATTATTATTCTTGCTTAACAAGCAAAGAATAATTACTAATATCTTTTGCTGCTCTGCTTTAAACATCAAAAATTTTTCTACTTTGCTTGCCCAAGAACCTCTAACCAAGTTTTCTCATAATCATGATTGATAATTGAGCTTTATCCTCAAGTATAAGGAATTGTTGTCCTCTATAAATTATAATAATTTCTGTATAATTGGTATTTCCTTTTCAAATGTTATGCCCTCTATCCATTTATGTTGTATATTTTCATTTATATACAAAAAGTTTCGAACAATGAGAACCTAAGAAGTGTGACCACAGGGAAGAATTTTTGTCTACTTAAGGAATTATCAAAGTGGGCAGATTAACTTGTAATATGATTCCTCTGTCTACTGAATATACAATTTCACATTTATGATAAAGCATTAGAGAGAGAAAAATCACAATGTGTGATATACAAATATAAAGCAATATATTCTGAATAAAGTGCTATTTACTGTAGCAGACGAGATGATAAAATAGTACACTGTAGATTGTTAAAATGTTATAGTTATTCCCTTAATTTTGTAAACCTCTTCTTTATGTCATGTCCTTCAAAATAAAAACGATCATGGCTCTCTTCAGCTTCCTTCATTTGTTGTTCTCAGCAATATTGTCTACTTTATGATCCTTTGTGGTACTTGTTTCTTCATTCATTTGCATAAACATATTACTACTTTACATTGCTTCTCTTGCCTTCATTGAGTCTCGAGTGTCAAATTCGCCAAATCTTCTTTCCTCATGTTTTGCCTGAATGTTAGTTGTTGCTTTTTGATTATCACAAACAATTTCTTTATAGTTCTTATTCTTATAACTTCTTCATTTCTCATATGTTTTCTTCATAGTATTTTCAACATTCATCAGCAGAACAACATCTTGTTTGTTTGTTTTTAAGACATTTCCTCACTTGTGACAAAAATGTCCTTCTTTCACTGCCATATTGGAGAGAAAACATTACATCACAATCTTGCATTCATTTCTAATTTTATTTTGTGATTCCTCAGTAATTTATTCAATTTTTCTCTATTTCCATGTACCTTTTAATTTCTTTCCTACTTTCAGTTGTCTGTTATTACATAGCTTTGTCAATAGTTAGATTTCTACACTTGTTTAATTTTGACATCCCTAATGTGCAACTTACATCTTGGGCTATCCCTTTTGCTTACTACCATGCATTTTATCTTGTAACAATTAATGGTCAATCCTTTCATGTTGCTTTCATCAACTCCTTTTTCTAATAGTTATTTCAATCTTTTTGAATTTGCTATTAGCACTGTTATTTGCCTAACATATCTTATTAAGATTACATTTGCCAACAATAAATCTTGGTATGTCCTCTAATTCACTTGCCATCATCTCCCACTACAAGTTGAATAAATCTGATGAAAAACCTGTTTACTACACTCCTCTTTCTATTTTGGTGAACTCACTTAATTCATTCCTTATTCACACACAAGCCATTTGCTCCCAATACAAATTGTAAATTATTCATATGTCCTTTCCATTAAATCATATATCCTTTCCAGTTAAGTTTTACTAACATACTGAGATGTTTTTTGCCATAATTTGATTATGCAAATCCCACTAAAATGTCTATTATATATATATATATATATATATATATATATATATATATATATATATATATATATATATATATATATATATATATATGTATGTATCACCTTCACTTGGGACACTGTGTTCAGCAATAGTATACATGTTTTCAAGAATGTCTTGAAATAAATTGGATACTCAACTGGCTCAACAAATACCTGGTATAAGAATATATATGTTTCTATAAGAAAATTAAATCTAAAATTAATACTTAACATAATGAATCACTATATTATATAGAAAAGAGCAAAACCATCTTTGCCATTTATTTTTTACATGTTTAGTAAACTGAAGAAAATTGCAGAGTTTATAGTAATTAAAAGAATTGATCTTTTCTGACTTTAGTTCATTATGGTTTTGATTCCAGCTCTACTAAAGTCCAACACCTTTCCTCACCTTTCACAGGATTTATATTGCATTATTTACTGTTAGCTCTATTGAGTTTTTCTTGTTATCCAAATTTTTATCTTCATTTATTTACTCATTCATTGACCATATGACCAAGTTTGATCACAACTTTAGGATAATTTTCTTATTAACAATAATATTTAGTGTCATTGGAATTAGAACTTAACTAATACAATGCTCTTTAAATCAATTTATACAGTGACAAAGATATAATAAAGCAATGACTAAATGTACCAGAGTCCTTGTTTCTTTTTCTCTGATAGCAAATATTTATTCTAATATTTTATAAAACAATTCTAAATGCTGATTGTCTGCAGAGTGATACTAGCTAATTTCAGAATCAAGAAATTGGGTGTATTTTCTTGAACAATGTATGTGTTCAAATTTGTAAACAGTTTACTTGTTACATAGTTTGTTTGCATAGAGAAGTGAATGCAGAGGACATGCTCTTTAGAGAAACAGAGATCATGACATAAAAGTATTTCATGGATCAATGTTTGTGAACAATGTGTGCCATTCTGGAATTTCAGGTTTAAGAAAAATCAATTCTGTACATATAGACATTTCTAAACAAGTTGCCAAACTTCTACAAGGCAAGGATATTGATATTTATTTTTTAACATTTTTTTTAGTTTATTACTTGATAGTAGGATAGGAACATTTGCTGTTCTTGGCTTTATAGATTTTACAAGCACTTAATTGTACTTATAAAGGTTTGTCCTTAGTTATGGTAGCCTCAACAAATATCTCAAATTTTAAACTTCCAAACAACCATTTATTTAGTCTACATTTTTATCAGATTTTATTTGCAAAGATGGGATTGATTTTTGAAGAGTGATTTTACAGAGTTTAAGATTCAGTTTTACTTTTTTATTAGGAGTAATCTAGGATGGTGACACAGATTAAAACAATGTCTAAAAATAATATGAACAAAATGAAAAAATAATGACATTGTGTGATAACTATATATCAGGAAAATTATAAAAGCTGCATGATAAAAGGAAAGAATTTGGTGTCTGAAATTGTCTTAGAGAGGGGATAAATATGCCCATGGATGCAATTATTATGTTGCTTATCTGAGCAAAAAATTGCTTGGTCAAATCAATAGGTGACTAGATGTGATGGGCAAGGTTTTATCACCATCCATATTTACTCTGTGTTCTTCTTTGGGAAGGTCATATATATGAGTATTTATATACCTATAACTATTAACTTTCTCTCTATACCTATCCTTCTCTCTCTTTCTCTCTCTCTCTCCCTGTATATATATATATATATATATATATAAAAGTGGACACTGAAGTCAACAACTGTCTGTTTCATACTTGAATCACATTCAGATCCATAAATTAAATTTAACACTTCCCATCTATCCAATAACTGTTAGAATAACACAATAAACAAGAAATAACTTGCATTACTCCCCATAAATTTCCTTTGACCTGCATATATAAATAGTTAAGCTAGCACCCAACACACATGATCTGAAGTTTGTGTTCAAGCATGAAACAGACAAACACCACTTGGTTTTGACCTCAGTGTCCACTCTTATATTTACATACACACTCTAAAATCTCCAGCCAAATAACGCAATATCCTCATGTTCGTATTGGAGCTTCAGTTGTGAATGCCATTTCCAAATTTCTGATGATGCAATAATGTTGTATACTCAGAAGACAAATCAACCAAAGGGATTATATCATTTATTCTGCATTAAACAACAAAATATTGTTTCAGCAACACCTAGTTTTTCATTTGTAAATAGTGTAAATATTCATTTTTATCATTTTTAATGTTGTGTAAGAAGAAATATCTACATCATATGTATGTGTGTGCCTCTTGTTTTTGAAACATCAGAACTCTTATGTAGCAAAGGAATCATATTTTTTTTAAATAATTATATATATATATATATATATATATATATATATACACAACATATTGAGTGTTAGTCTTCAATGCAATATAACAGAGCTATAAACTATATATTAATAAATATACATATTTTCCTCATCAGTAACACAACTCAAAGTTTCAGGCACAATGCAATTTTCAGGTGGTGAGTTGAGAGTTGAGTCTTAACATCGTCTGGGGAAAATAACATCCTTTATAAGAACACAGGAAAAAATATCTTCTTTTGCATATTTTTCTGACAAATGAAATAAAGAATATTTATGCTATTTAAACATAAAATAGCAATTTTTACTAAAAAATATTTTGATGCCTAAACTAAAAGAATTTCAACTGTATCCATTTTGCATCCTGCAATGAATTTGTTATGAAATATTTTGTTTATTTTATATTTTTTGTATTTTATTAATTTATTCTAAAAATTATAAAAATGAATTTGTCTGTAAATTAATAATTAATAAAATAACTTTTTGTAAATTTAAATGTGTCATCAGTTTATTTATGTGGATCCACATCTCAAAAATACTGAAAAAAATCTTTTGTCATTTTGTATCAAAGACTATATCTAAACCATAATCTTTTCATTTTTATCCAATAAGGCAGGGCTGTTAAATTTCTTTCTACAAAAATGCTTTTATCAAAAGTGGTATTGAAATCTTTATTACATCTTACAAGTATAAGTTTTTTTTTCTTATTTTTCAGCATTACACATAGTTTAATACTGAAATATAAAAAAGAATGTATTTTTAAGAAATCAGTAAGAGATAATTTAGTTTTAAACTTCTTCTACAGTCACTCAACTCTAATACTGTAGTGGTTTATAAAAGTCAGTATTAAATTACTTAAAATCTAGATTCATTTGAACACATTTTTGTTATTTCTATAAATAGAAATTTGCAAGGCTTTTAGAAATAATGATGTAGGTTACAAAGTCAGTTACAAGACAATAAATAAAAATGCAATATATTCTAAATTATCAGCTATTTAAATATTTATCTACCATTTACTAATACTTACTGATTATTTAATTTTTTTGATATGAATATTTCTCACTGAACTCCACAATAATCAAATGGCTCAATATAGTGGATCAAGAAGAAAATGTATTTCACTTCTAGCCTATTTTTTTTTACTTTTTTTTTAAAAGAGAAAATAAATTCAATATAATTTTACCTGTGATATAAAAAATATCAGAAAATGTTAGATGATTATTTTATATTCAAACAATAAAAAAATTGAACAATTATATATACATTTCCAGTCAAAATATTCTAATTCTAGTTTAATAGTTTAACTTTTAACTGAACTGCTTTTGAATTGTGTATACAAAAAATAGATGTCTTTTAAGGATAATGTAATTCTATCATTGCCTTTTTAATAAGAACCTGATACAAGGTCTCTTATATGTAACATTATTGTTTATTCAACTCCAGATTTTGTCAGTTACTTCCAGCATGTTGGTGTAGGGCTTTCTTCAATTGTAAATTTTACATTCTTATGAGTATGTAAGAGGCTCTCTTCTTCCTTTTTCATTGTGTGCTTATATATTTACCTGTCATCCTTCTTGAGCTTGAACATAAAACTGAAACATTTGAATATTATGAACAGACACTAAATGCAATATCTCTTGTATGATTTTTGTTGGAACCAAAAAGCAAAATCAAAAAAAGACTTCAGAAATGCTAAATTGAACAAGTTAGCGTTATAAATATTTATGAGTTTTACAATTTCTAGTTAGATTCTATACCTTCTCTGACTAACACAATTAAATCAATAGGAAATATCATCAAAGTTATATATGTAATTTTTACTTACTGTGTCAGTATTAGGTTTGTCTTTGTGATTAATTATTAATACATAACAATATTATAGATGATCATTGGTGTGTAAATTGTATAGCTCAGCAGGATTAATATATTAAACCAAATTTGTAGTTGTAGAAATTTTTTCATTTTGTGGACAGACCCAGTTCATTGCTTCATTATAACTGTGAATCACATAGGTATAGAATCTTTCACAGCTTTACAAATTCTTTTTGTGTCCTTCAAAATCATTGACACAGTAGAGTGTTATAACTTTAGATCACATGCGATCACATTCACTTTCTTTCCTTCTTCATACATTTTAATTAGGCATCACTTTTGTGCCTTTCTTTCTTTCTTGGCAGGTCGAGGAGTAGACAAAGAAGATTTCCTCTTGCTAAATATCTTGGGGGTTTTTTGAAGAAAAGTTTTAAAGACACAAACAGACATGGGGGAAAGTGTGTTGTACCAAGTCTGCCCTAAAACTGAGCTTGAGGTGTATGATGGAATGTTAGCATTACCAGGAACTGGGGTGGAAATTGCCATGCATCAAGCTGGAAAACACTAGTAGGAAATTCTGTCATCCAGGTTTTTTATATTAAACACCCGAACAACCAAATTCTGAACAATAATAAAATAAAAATAAAGAGAACATGGGTATGGCTGCTAAATAAATAACTTCTATTTACAAACATATTTACATGAATTCAAAAAAGTAAGAAAGGAGTAAAAATAGCCTTTAGTTGAGTTAAAGTCATTCAGTAGTTGGTACACAGAAAAATCCGAAGTTTAGAAAAGACTTTTAAATAATTGGTCCACATAAAAAAAATATCTAGTTGAGAAAAAAATTTTATCATTAGCTAAGATTCACTGTCTTTGTTGTTGTTTGAAAGATGGAATTCTGTACCTGTTATGAATTTATTTTAAAGATGTATTTTAATGTGATATTATTTGTCATTGACACGGTAAAACAGAAGAAAGTTTTGTTCAAACATAAGAAAGTTTTATGTACATTGAAACATTGAAATGAGAAGGGTTAATAACAAAAACCTGTTGGGAGAATTGAGGATTTAATTCACAAATAAATGACTTGAATTGTATGTTGAGCAGTTTTGAATAATAGAAAATGACTTAGACTTAGAGGGCAATGTTGATTGACACACAGTTGCAAATGCAGACTGGAAAGCGTAAAAGTATATTTTGTAAACAACTGAATTTGGAACTGAGTTTTCCTGGAAGGAAAATGGTTGAGGTAGCAGGTGCAGATAAGACATCAAGGAACCACCCATGCCCACTGAAGAGGTCGGTGAGATAGGATAATAAAAGTGAAGGTGTAAAGAGGGAATTCCCCAAAGTTACGACATAAGTCAGAGGGGATTCACCAAAATGCTCCTACCTCACCATACTTCCATGCTAGTTTGGGTGAATGTCCATAAATACAAATGCATGAAGAGAATTACAATAGAAGAGAGAAGAGTGGCAGATGAGATGGAGACAAGATCAGAGACAAACTTTACCAAGGCAGCAGACTAAACTTTACCAGGTCAACAACGATAATATCAGTTCCAATTTAGACACAGGTTGGGCTGATAATTAACTGCATGTGAACTCTGATATAACTGATTATTGTACGAAGGTCTGATATAAAAAGTATTTATTTTGTTTAATTTATTCAAGTGTTATTTTTTTTCCCTGTATGTTTTCACCCTTCTTGGACCAGCCCAACACAAAGATACTGACAATGATTTGATCTTGGCCACCTTATGATCAAACTTAAATCACAATGTAGGATAAAGGTAGGTTTGAGATTGAAACAAACTTCATCAATCAGCCACAGTTGAAAGTCTTGGACGACTGGGGAAGGTGTTGTACAATTACATTAACTCAGATTTTCAGTGTTCTTGTTGGAATTTCAATGAAAACACTAAAAGGACGCATTTAATGTTACCAATACTATAGTCTGGTTGGTTTAAATGTGCAATGAATGTGAAATTGATGTTATTGTCTTTAAACCAAAGACAAAATTTTGTACCTGTTTCACCAATATAATTTCCTGTTTTACATTTGTTGCAAAAAATAAAATCTTATCTTTTTATATATATATATATATATATATATATATATATATATACAAGTATAGGATTGGTGTATACAGAATAAATTCCAATAACCAACAAATACTATTCTTAAAAGAGTGCTCAATACAGAGTAGAGCAAATACCCCTTTCAATATAATGGTTAAAACTAAATTAGGATGTATATTTGTAAACCTCATCAAGAAACATTTCCCAGACCCTGAAACTAACCCACGTAGTAATATATATAAACCTAATACCCTTAAATTAAGCTATAGCTGTGCGGATAACCTGGAGAAAATAATTAAGAAACAGAATCTTTAACAAGTATAGGGACTCAAAAACCTTGACTACACACCAGGTTGCAAGCAGTACTACTAAGTATAATGACATGAATAACAACTTGTGCAATTAATAATTGTCCACTACAGAATAATTGTTTGACTAGTTCTGTAGTTTATCTTAGTACAATCTCTACACTAGAAAACCCAAATATCAAAAAATTTTATATTGGTAGCACCATGAATTCATTCAAGGAACATTGGTGGGGGCATATGCAATATTTTAATAGCAGTAATTATAAGTACAAGACTTCATTATCCAAGTATTTTTGGAGTCTAAAAGAAAAGAATAAAACACTTACTGTTAAATGGAAATTAATCAAAAGAGCCCTAACATGTAACTCCCTATATGCCCTTTGTTATGCATGTCTTAACAAAAAATTTGAAATAATTAGATTTAAAAATAAGACCCATCTCTTAAATCAAAGATATGATCTAACCATTAACTGTAAACACCACTATAAATTTAACTTACTATAATACTTTCAAAGATAATGATAATTGTTAATAGGTTATTACTTTTATTACCTGATGAACCTCCTGTTGATGTGGGTGTGTGTTGGTGTATGTGTACTGTGTGGTTCGTGTCTGTG